>JAUUEC010121220.1:0-11262 GCA_032361885.1 Panulirus marginatus
CTACTCCACAATACACCTTCTGTATGCTGTCCACATTCACACGTCCATCATTGCATCTATTCCATCTATCCATCACTCTTGCATCATAAAGGATTTCTTGACATCTTTTTTAACGATTGTTCTTGCTTACTTCCATGTTTATGGCCTCTGATTGTTCTGTCCCTGCATCTTGCAAAGGCCTGTTCACCGCTGAAATAATTAAACAAAAAAGGTTGTGATCAAGTCAACCCTTACTCTTCTCTCGTCCAAGCTGGACAAAATTATGGACCCTAACCTCTCACTGTAACTAGGCTCTCCTAACTCTAGTTCCGTCTTTGTTTACTTCCTCTGTACCTTCTCTATTAGTTCTTTGTATTTCTCTAAGTCTCGTGACCAAACTAGGGAAGCATATTCTAGTTTTAATTCAACCAGCAATGTGGACAGGTTGCTGAATACTTCGTCACTAAAAGCTCTCAACGTACCGGACTCGGCACCACTCATCAGTATGGCGGTTCGAATCCCTGTCCAGCCTCACCTTGATAGCTCTTGCCACCACCCGCAGGTTGCTACAGTGAAGTGATCCATTGAGACACTCAGCAGTGCCTCTGGCGTCTCCTCTTTCCCGTCCTTTACTTGTGCCACAGATCCAGTGAGGCTGTACACCAGACGTCTGTATCTTCTCAAGATGATGAGATAATTTACAAGTTCCTGTCTTTGTGTCTGTTTTTCTTTATCTCTCTCTAACTTTGTGGTATAGCAGTTAGCGTTGCTGACCACGACGCATTCACGGGCCGCCTGGGGGACGGTGTCCGCTTAGGTTCGAACCCTGGTCGCAGCACTCATACAAATTCAACCTAGCTGTTCCTCCTTCCCTAGGGAATGTAGAATATATACAATGTCCACAGAAAAACACCGTCCCCCCCCCATACATATTTTCAAAGGCAATACGCAGCTAAGGTTTATCGTGAGTACAATCATATGACGCTCTCAGGGTGAAAGCATCGTATATCTGGTCGCTGCGACCAGTGTTTCTAACGGTGTGAGCACCAGTAATCCGCCTCAGTGTGCCTCAGGCTATCTTTACTCTTCCTGGCTACCACTTCATTCTAGGAATTTATGTCTCTTGTGAGAGCTGTATTTCTTCCATCTGTGCCTTAAGGTGGTTGGCTTTTACCTTTCGGAGGAGGAAAAAGGCAAAATTCTCGTCTGGAAGCAAGAAAATGTGGGTCTACGTGAAATTTCTAGTCGCACTGGCCGCTCATAACGCACGATCAGGCGGCTGCTTCCTGCAACACCTCACTAGTACCTCGTCTCATTCAGGAGATCAAGACCCTATGGACCCAAACCATGGATGCAGAATACTTCAGGAACCTTGCCAGTCCCATGTCCAGACGTCTGCAGATGGTACTCATGGCCAAAGGAGAGAAGACAAAGAAATAAAAGGTAAGTATGACATCGCATTTGAAAATGTATGAGGGAGGTGGACAAGGTTTTCTTCCGGACAGTGTGTGTGTGTGTGTGTGTGTGTGTGTAATTCTCTCTCTCTCTCTCTCTCTCTCTCTCTCTCTCTCTCTGCCAGGCCCCGGGCGCATCAGCTCCGCCGCTGGGGATAAAGCAATGTGGGTGTGAGTCTGTTTACCCTGACCTCTGAGAACGTGACAGCCTTCCCACCGCCGCCAGCACCTCCCCTGCTCTTCTCACGCTCAGATGTTTCCTCTGCTGGTCGCTCTCCGGTAACAGAAAGCCACAACCTTCTGCTGACGTACAGTAAATAATTAAAAAGCTTATCTTTTCTTTCGCTACGCGATAAAAAGCAACACACACACACACACACAAAAAAAAAAAAAACTTCGGTTAGTGTGTAAAAAAAAACTCATCCTTTTGTCGTTCTAAGCAAAGAAAAAGAAAACTAAATCCCCTCTCTCTTTGGTTCTTCAAACACTCCAGTGACACATTCTAATTTAGCTCCCTAAACGGGCCTTTCTTTCTCTCGTTCTCTATCAAAAGCTCTCCATTATCTTTCAGGTTCCCTTCCCTTTGGCAGTCTGTGTAAAGAGTCAATTGCAGCCAAGGTCTCATTTGGCCCATCCCAGGAAAGACGAATTTCTTCTCTAAACGTTTCCTGCTTTACGGACCAATACTATTCTTTTTCATTTTCTTTTTTTTTTTTACTAAAACATGAAAGAGACGTTGCTTTTATTAGAGAAATTTGACATTCAAGCAGTATATTAATACCTATCCCAAAAGTGTGTCAAAAATTACTCGTAATACGAACCAAAATAATGTTTAATTACTTTATTATGTTAGTTGAAACGGCACAGGCAAGTGAATGCCTTAATCGAGGTCATCTCACTTACGCTCTATGTACTTACTTCCTGCCCCTAGGAATCTCTTCTATCCCGATGAGGCTCCTGCAGCACTCATGAAGCTGGCTAAGTCCACCGGTCAGCACCACAGGTCATAAAGTGTTGTGATATATGTGCGTCTTTGTATAGAGGGCGCAGGTCAACTGAGTAGTGAGTGCTCGATGTCCTCTTTATAGTAGATGCATCGTGGGTATGAAGAGTCTGTGACGTTATTTGTAGTGCTGCAGTGATGGGTGATGTCCAAGGCGTAAGCGGGAGAGTGTGACTCGAGTTTGTCTGGAGAGTGTGGTTTCTGATGGGTGTATGTCTAATGGGTTGGGAGGTCGGCTGTTTAGCGCTTGTCGCGTTATTTCAGTGTGAATGTGTTTTGTAAGGGTTTCATTTGTTGTGATGGTGAGGGGGGAGGGACTGTGAGCACAGGTTACTGAAGTGTGACGCAAGGGTAAGCTTTATATCTGTATTTCAAGGTTGATGGTTAGTTATAGAATGATCCAGGTGTGAGGGGTCTAGTGCTGTTCCATATATACCCTGCCTTAAGTCAGGTACCCATTTTATTGACCAGACCCTGTGGGAAGATGAACAGCTGGGTTGACTGCAAACCGACGGCTGTGACCAGGTTTCGAACCTATGCAAGCTCGACCACGAGCATACCGTGAATGCCTCAAGATCAACAGCTCTGACCCATACAACACAGTCTTATATATATTCCTTTCTCATCATAGCCGTCATAGCGAGGTAGCGCCAGGAGCAAACGAACAATGGCCTGACCTGCTCACGTCCACCCTCTGGCTGTCATGCACAATGCACCGAAAACAGACCCAACCCTCCACAGCCAAGCCTCACAGGCTACTCCATTGTTAACCTTGACTACTTCTTAGGTCCTGGTTAGGTCCACTGACAGCACGTTGCCTCCTGTATATCACATCCATCTAGCTCATCTAATCTAATGCACGCCTCTCACTCTCCTGAATATGCAGGATCCTGTACCCTGCACCCTCCTTCACTCCATCCTTCTATATCCTCAGTCTCTCCTTCCAAACCTTCCATATATATCGTCTTAAGTCTGAAATATAGCAGACTGTGTCAAGCAGCACGAGAGAAATATAACAGAATGTTTGGTTCTATGGCTAAAAACATCGACCACAAATCACCAGAAACATTTCTGACCCTTTTTAATGCTGTAGTAAGACGACACCTGGATATGCCGTCCCAAACTGCAGGAAAGACTGGAACAAGTACAAAGACGGTCGACAAAACTGATTCCATCTCTGAGAAACCCGGCGTGTGACGAGGGGCTAAGAATATCAAATCTCTTTTCTCTCAAGAAACGCAGACTTCGCCGTGACCTGACACGTGTTTAAAAAAAATTCGAAGACATTCGACAACGTAAATCACGAAGATCTTTCTGAACTACGAGAAAATACAGTTACTATGACAAATGTATTAAAACTTAAGGCAAAAAAGATGCAGCAATGACGTGGAAAAAAGTTTCTTTGGAGTTAGTTCCTATGAACACTGGAAGAACTTACCGTCACACGTTGTTAATGCAAAGACTATAACTACTTTTAAAAACCAGTTAGACAAAAGTTTTTCATCAGCTCAGGCAACCAATGAGCCAACCCAGCGACAAAAGAATATAAACACAAATTCTTTTTTCTCATTCCAGACCCAAAGAATATTTTGTATTGCAGCAGAGGGTGGGAAAGTGCGGGAAGTTTTCGAAGTAGGTTTCCCTTCCGTTCTATCCTGTTAAAATACATGCAGGCTTACTTCACCAATGCAAGGAAAATCGAGTTTCATTCTTCTTCCTGCCGGATGTTGTTGCCGGGGGCGGGGTAGAGGGGGAGGACAGAGCCTCCTCCTGTTCTGCTCTTACCTCATAAACTTGGATCATGAATTTAATAGATAAAGTTCACATCAGACAACCTGGACATGGGCTAACGGGTCCTCCATTGTCTATCTTTCCCACGTGCTCCACAGTCCAAACCACATAAGCACATCTTGGTCGCCCCTCTTAATCAGCCTGCGTTTACTACCACACTTCTCTCTGACACCCATCCCTCACACGATCAATCCAACCCGCACAACTTGTGATTCCCAACACATCCACCCTCCTTTCATTTTGCATTTAAGGCCAAGACATCCATACAGCATAGTGGGAACAATCCCTTCACACATACCCATCTTTGCCTTACAGACACCAACTCCTTCCACGCGTTCCTTACCTCCTTCAAGACCTTTGCCCCTTTCTACCATCCTCTGACTCATTACAGACCCCATGGTTCCATCCACTGCCACGTCCACCACCAAACATTCAAAACGATTCACATCCTGGTCCTTCCTCTTCAAACACACATTTGAATCATCTTGTCTCATCCGCCCCCTCTGCTGCGTCTCATCACCTTCCTTCTCTTCATATTAACTCACAACTTCCTCCTTTCAGGAGTATGCTATCAGAGCCGTGTCATCTGCAGACAGCAACTAAAGCACGTTCTAGGCACCCTCACCTCATGCATCTATTCGGCCACCCCATTTTTATAAACACATGAAATAGCTATGATGACTTCACACACCCTTGATAAAGATCCATCTTCAATAATAACCACTCACCCTCCTCCCTTCTTACTCGTACACACGCTTTACTCTCCCAGTAAAAACTCTTTATTGCATTTAGTAGCTTTTGATTCAGCGCATATATGTAGAGCACCTCACACCACTGTATTGTCCCTATCATATACTTGATCTAGATCCATAATTGCCCCATACTAATCTTTCTCTTTCTCCAAGCATTTCTCACATAAATTCTTTAGAAGTAAGCACCTGGTCCAAACAACCTCTATCGCTCCTAAAGCCACATCGCTCCTCCTCAGTTAGATGCTCTGTGGATGCCACCAGCCTCTCAGTCAACACTCTCCCATACGACATACTGGCTATATCTGACCTTCTGTGCACTCCGTATCTTCTCCTGTGCCACCGCAATTGCCGCAAAAATCAAATCAATCAACAGATTATACCTCTGTAGTTGGAACATTCATTTTTGTCCACTTTCCCCTTAAGTAAGGATCCTTATGCATGCATTCTACCAATCCTCTGATACCTCATCCTGACCCATACAACAGCTTAACTAACCAATAAATGTCACCTTCTTTCTTTCTCTTTGCCACACTTCATCATATGTAAGGCCTTCACGAACGAACGAACTCTCTTCTTATCATAAAATTCGCCAAGACTCTCGTATTCCGTATGACATTTCGTCCAAAAAAATAATGCCTCCATCTTCCTGCTATCTAAAACATTCAGAAGTCCTTCAAAATGCTCACTCCATCTCCTCACATTTCTGCCAGTTCCCTCTTCCCCCACTGTCGACCCTATCTGTTGTCATGTTCATACACTATCAACCTCCTTCCGAAACATTTTCTATTTCTCCCTGAAATTCATCAATACTCTCCCATCCCATCTCTCATTTCCCATCTTTTTCAGTAACTTTACCTTTCTCTTGACTTCCTGCCACTTTTTCTTGTATTCCTCCTAATCGCCTGCACTCCTTCTCTGTAGGTGTCGCCCATAACACCTCCCACTTCTCTCTCACAAGCGATTTAACTTTATCATTCCACCACATACTAACCTTTCTCCTGCTTCTACGTCCCACCTTCTGCATGCCACACATCTAAGCACTTGCTTTCCTAAAATACAAACAACTCCCCTAGTGTCTTTTGCTCTTATTTTGAGCCAGTCTTCATGCAATATCCCTTGGCATCTCAGCAAAAAAGGTTTACTCTCTCAGTTTGCTCACTTTCACCCACACGTCATTTCTTCATCAACCCAACCACAACATTCCGCCATTTCTCCACAAGTGATAACATTTCACCTGGTTCCCCTTCCAGTACAATCACACCCAAGACCCTCTCCCTCGGAACGCCTGTCCACCAGTACATTATCCAATTACGTGCAATGACCCACCACTCTGTCTCACGTATACTTATTTATATACTTTATTTTTCTAAACCATTCCTTTTTCACCAGGCATCTCGACAACTTTTCCCCAATGTCATCCATACAGGGGTAACAATGTACACCTGTTATACCCTCACATCACCCACCCCTGCATTTAGATTCTCTCAACGCCAGGATTCGGTCCCTTGTACCAAAACTGTCAAGGCATTAACTTACTGCCATATATATATAAATATATATATACATATATATGGTAGGAGACATTACCATATTCCAGATGTTGTCGTTACGCCTCGGGTGGAAAACCGTCATGTGCGAGGATGTGTCATCGGAGGAAAACCTCGTCGAAGATTTTCTCATTCTAAAGCAGTCCATCCTTTCCCTGCTACTTATTCTAGCAATCTTGAAGCTAGAGAAGAGGTCTTTGGGGTTCGTAATAATGATCAATAATATAACTTCGTTGTAGCAACATTTCCCATAGTCGCTCTACCATGCTACGGTCCCATGACAGCGGCCTGACCTTGAGGAGATCTCGGCCTGACGGCCAGCATTATGCAGCTGGCCACGCTGACCTTAACCTCGTGTGACCTTGCGACTCCACTTCACAGCCCAGGGACCCAAGCAGGTAGACGATACTGACCATCACAGCAGGAGGTATACCTACTACTTCAAACATCTGTCACTCGACGATCCAGTGGCCCACTATAAAATATATGGCGGCTACACCCACACAGTTGACCCTATGGGCGTGGTCGACTCATCCAGCTTTATATATACATCCTGTCATCAGTGCAGACAAGGAGTCAGTCCACTGACTTTTGGGCACTGAAGTAAGCCTGTGACGAACCTTAACTACTTACCATATGCCGTACCTACAGCGTAGTTACAAGGCCTCATCCCCTCCGCTGCACAAACTTGGGACATTGGTATGTCAACTCTCCTACAGCTGCATCACGAGACACACAAAATGAAGCACCTGCTTCTGCACCAGCACCTTGGAACTCCTGCCACGCCTGCCTACATCGTCTCACTTCTTACCTAATCCTGCAACACCAGTTGTCCGTTGACCCTACGCTGCTTAACTCTGTACACACCCAATTAAAGCACTAGTCTTACTCGTGTTTCTGTACCCCTCTGTATGTCATCATTACCAAAATGTATTTGACACATGACTGCCCGCTAAAATGCTGCAAAGTCGATAATGGAGACAACCTGAATTCTTGTGATTTACTAATGTATTTGCTTTTTATCTTAATATTTACAGCAGACCACAAAAGACAATTTGATCAATCCCCCAGTACGAAAGATATAGTGAAACTGTGTAGGTTCAACGGTTAGTGAACTACGATGGTTCAAGAAACCATTCGGAAACATCATCAAAACATATCCGACTCAGAACGTAAACAAGTTCTACTACTTCCAAAATGGTTTGGTTAGGTAAACAAGTCTTATTTGGTGAGGTTAATTAAAGACGATCTAAGGAAACTGCATTTTGAACACACAATACATACATCTTGATCAAAAATGCTAACTTTTAAGGGAATTGGTATATATTCCACGGGAAGACCCAGAACAGATGCTAACGTCGGGGAACTGAGATATATCTAGCATTAACATGCTAACGGGGAGACAGTGTTAATGCTGGCCAAGTGAGGTAATCCTGGGGAAGAGAGCCAACTGATGTTCCCATGGTCACCACACGTCAGCAGCCACTTACTGACGTGGGCTGTACTCCACATCATCCTTATCAAAGAGGATCGCAGAATGAACTTCCCGGAAGCAAAGTCTTCATTAAAACTGGTCCCGTGTTGGCAGCAGAAGTCCAACATCTGAGTCACTCCTCCTTGTCAGCCCCTCATTTTCTGTCCTCAAGGGATATCATCAGAGATATCTCAACCAGAGATAACTATGCAAGTTATTAGGAAGATCAATTAGCTTCTACGAGATAAATATGCATCTCTGAGAGAATATTTGATGCTTTGGGGAGATAGATACGCAGATGCTTCTAGATCTAGGAGATAATGATGCATTATTGTGAGACTAATGTGGATGACTTTAATTGACACAGTTATGTATGTTTTTAGATCAATTTGCTTGTCTCTATGACTGCTTAAGGGACACAATGGGAGTCAATGGCCCCACCTGACCCCCGCCCACCCTCGGGAAAGACGAAAAGTGAAATCCTTCCTGTGACGCGGTCGGGCAGTGAGAGGATCATTGGGAACTGGTGAGAGGCGGATATATGGCGGCAGCCGGGGCTCAGGTGGACGTGGGCCAAGACAGTTTACGATTATTGGTGTCATACAGGGAGAAGGTTTGACACTCGAGATGCCACTTCTCTTGTACGTATCCCATGTCCTAATCTGACGAACACACACACACACACACACACACACACACACACACACACGCACACACACGCACGCACATATAAACACCACAGCCACAGCAGCAGCACTAGTAGCAACAACAGAGAAAGAAGACTGTTTACGACGTTTTTACAGTCAACAGGGAAAGTGGTCAATATCAACGAGAACTGTGGCAAATGTGGTGATCAATCGAGGCGGAGTCTGAAGGGAAGAGCGAATCGATGGCCAACCAAGAGACAAGTGGCCAGTCAGGACGTCCGTCTTCCTGATGACGTCAAACCATAACAAAGCAAGTCATCGGCAGACGAGTGAAGTGATTTCGGAACAGTGAAACATAGTCAGAAGGGAAGGACGAAACATAGGAATAATGGAAGAGATTAATCCAAACTGGCAACTGCGGAGACCGACAGCGTTCGTCTTAAAGCTGGATTTTTCTTTGTAATTCTGAGCCAAATGACAGCTTAATGGGGCCATTAATACTGCACGAACCAGGCAAGTAAGGTCCTGTGAGCCAGAGGTGAAAGAACAGACCTGCCAATTAAGACTACAGAGAGAGAGAGAGAGAGAGAGAGAGAGAGAGAGAGAGAGAGAGAGAGAGAGAGAGGCTCTCATCAGGTAAAACCCATCCTGACGACGAACATGGAGTTGGCCAAGAGCTGCTGGAAATGTTCACTGTTAAGAAAAGGCAGCTGGAACACGAACATGGACAAGAACTGCTGGAAAGGTTCTCTATCCAAGCAAGGTTGCTGTAGCATGTGCTGGCCAGGACTGCTGGAAAATGTCACTCTCCAGACAAGGTGTCTGGAACATGATCCTGGACAAGGACTGCTGGAAAGGTTCACTAAATATTTCACCCACCACTCAGCTCTACACCCAAGAGTGGAGAAATACCATCTCCAACTGAAAATCCACTTCGTCAGGAATTCAGGCGTCGAAGTCTGGTTAGCTGTCAAGAGGGAAAAGGTTCCCCAGACAGAGACACACACCCGAGTAAGTCGCTCAAATGTTCATCCCACACTTGAGTAGAAAGGGATCGAACCCTGGGCTCCGAGTTAGGACAAGCTGAGCAGCCAGACGAGATCGGTGCGGCCTCCAGATGATGTAAGGTCCTCTCTCTCTCCCTCTCCCTCTCTCTCTCTCTCTCTCCCCAGCAGAGTGTAAGATGGCGGACCCAGCGCGCCCTTTGCCTCTCCGTCCTGCCTCTATGCAATATTCAGGTGTCATCAATTATATCTACCTGGCCGCCGCCGTTGCCTCGCCCGGGAAACCCCCAGTGATACCCAGGCTCGCCTTCCAGACGGACGCCCTGTTATCTCATTTCGTTACCATCTTTTTTGCTCTCCTCTGGATCTTCTGTTAGTTCTTTGAGCTCCCAGAATCACACAATTAACTTTTGTCTTTACATGAGATCCCTCTCTCATAGACGTGCGAGGTTTGTTACATGACCTTCTTTCCCTGAATAAGCTGTTGTCTCTTTCTCAAGAACTTTCTCCTTTTACAGTCAGCAGTCATATATTTGCTTTCTGATAATCTTGTTCATTATCACACAGACCACACTCGTCAGAGAAACTGGTCCGTAGTTCAGCGCAACTTCTCAGTCTCCTTTCTTAAAGACAGGTACGATACTTGCCACTTTCCGCTTCCATGGAAATTTGTACCTTCATCCAGCGACGTCTTGGACAACATTTCCAGTGATCTGTCAAGCGCCTCTGCTCACTGTAGCCCATATAGAGAACCTTCGTCAGGGCCATAAGCCTTTCATGAGTCAAGGACCTCTAGTAACCTGTGTATGTCTTTTATAGACATCTAAACGTTCTCCACGACCTCCTCCTCATTCCACCTCTCGGGCACGACCCTTGAGCACGACAGTACGAGCTTTGGGTACGACGGCAACCCTAACCCTAAGCACGAAGGCACTACCCTTGGTCATTATGATCTGACCAGATCCTAATGAATCAGGTTAAACCTTGGCTGTCATAGCCAAGGATCGTACCCTCTCACTCATTGGGTTTACCACGAGGTTTACCACGGGGTGCAACACGGAGTTTACCAAGGGGTTTACATACATCTCACTGGAATCTGAGTTTACAAACACTAAGGCGAAGGCCCGAGTTAATGAGTTTCCCTGTCTGTGTTCGCCTTGATGGTACATCACGTCTCTTGATCTTACCCGGAAAACCCAGCGCTGCTGACCTCTCCCCGTGTCATACATCCGTCTGTTTCTCTCTCTCGTTCCACTGGTTATATACCACAAAACCCCAAAGCAACGTCATAAATGTATAAGAGAGAATAATATAACACCCTCCCGCCCTGTCTTAATCAAACTGCCTTGTTTACACTTCCTAACGTCAGCCAATCAGATAGGCTGCAGGTGTAACCAATCAAAGCCAGCGATCCAGCGGCAGTTATGGGCAACGTGGCCGCTCCATTTGTTGTGGCATCGAAAAGCCTTTGTCACCGCCTCTAAATGCAAGATATAATCTTTATAGGATCATTACAAGGTATGAGAATCTCTCTCTCTCTCTCTCTCTCTCTCTCTCTCTCTCTCTCTCTATATATATATATATATATATATATATATATTCACAATTAAA
>JAUUEC010124533.1:0-11243 GCA_032361885.1 Panulirus marginatus
AATCAACTGATAAAGTCACAAAAATGTAATCAATTTTGTGAGAAGATCAAATATTTCAAAATCAAATTAGCAAAAAATCTGACCTGATTGAGAAAAATGGATGTCATTTTTGGATTTAGCGGTGCAAAATGGTCCTAATTCAGTTGAAAAAACCTAGACAATTTGCAAAAAATATTTTTTTGTAACCCAGTGTTATGACTTTTTAGGTACCTACTGCCTCCGAACTTTTGCATCCCAGCGCGTCGGTGCATCTTCAGTGGACGTAGTACCAGGTGCATCACGCCGATACGGGATGTAGTAAGGACAGGGAACTACAGCAACACTGTAGGCCCACTTGCGGGAGTTCCCTATTCTAGCTACAGTCTGTTTGGGGACACAAACGTCTGAGTTTCATACGCAGATCTTTGCAACTTTCTCTTCTGGTGCACTCTGTTTACAGGTGTCAAGTTATAAGACAAAATCGAGTCTTCTGCTCTTGATACGGCCACCACTGAGATTTCTGTATCTTCACTTACCTCATCTGGAAATCATCTCACCCGTGTTGGTAGCACCAAGCACCGATGGTGCCACATCAACTATCAGTCCTATTCGGACCTATGGAGGTCGACACAAGCAAGCTCCCAGACGGCGGCAGAACTAGAGGACAGCTCCAGCCTACAACGTAGCCTCACACGACAGTACCCATGCTTTTACCACAGCCACTGCTGCTGTTTCACATGGCACTTGCTACTGTATCATAGACTGGCTAAAGGAGTCTACTAACTGCTACTGCCGCACCAGCTTCATACATCTAACCTCCTGCTGCAGCCCAGCGACACCTAACCGCTGTACTTCAAACAGTATTGCAGCTGTGTAACCACAGCCGGAGGGCAGAACCTGCAGCTGCCCAACCGCAGTTTACCGCAGCTCTCACACCAGCTAAACATAGCTCACTGCCTGCAGCAATACAGCAGCAGCTACATCACGCTGCTGTAGTGCCTGACGTAGCAGTCTATCCAAGCCACTACAATGCAGCTCACTCTGTTGACCCAGTGCAAAGCGTCAGTGATTTTACGCAGCACCTGCAGTTTCCCCAATCACTCCGATCACGTAACAGGAGGGACAGCAGAGGTGTTTAGTTCGCTAAGCCCCTTAACCACCAGGGCTGTCTGAAGACAGGACGTGGTTTTCATACAGCGCTCTGTTGGGCTGATCAGCAATGGGAGTGTCTGTCCTTTGTGAAGCGCCACTTCCCTGCGATTCGCGACCGTGACAGTAAGTGTGCTGTGTCCAACAGCTTACCTGGGACGCAGAAAATTGATAAGTGTGGAGAGTGGCAAGTGCGTGACAACATTTAGTGAAATGTCATTATTGTGATCAGTGTAATATCTGTTCATATAAACTCTTCCAGTATCAGCTCAACTTGTATACCTACCTGTCATGAATCATAAGATGCATACAACCCGTGACATATCTTGTCAAGCAGTAATTAGCTTATTTCCGTTCCGAAAATTTACTTTCTTGGTGCTGGGTTTAGAGTAACCATACTCACCGCCTACCATATTATGATGAATGTTTAGATACTTACAAACGTATGTATACGTACTAACGCTCACACGTGTGGCAACACTAAGATGGCGTTTGGCCCTAACAGACGATGCTCACCTTGTAGGTATGCCGGAGGTTCTTCCTAGGTTTGAATGATAGAAAAGTACATTTGGGAGTTTTTGACTGCTTTGTCTTGCCAGGATTACAACTGGTCTACAAACATTTTAGGAATTTAAATGACCATTAAAGTCTTAGGTATGAAAGGAGTTCGTAGCGTATTTATATGTCACGTTATGACACGTGTTTTTTATGTGATCGGTTTACCATGCACTGGGCTTAAAATGATACTTATTCCAGTATGGTATCTCGACCAGTCACACGTTACCGAAGAGTTATGAGTCCAGGTTGTTGATTATTAGTGGCACGACACCAGGCGAAGATCACCGACGTGCTGTGAAGAAGTCTAGGGGCTGGTAGTCACATGATAGTTCGGGTGGCCTTCCAGTCATTCCTTGGGGTTGAAAATGAGACAGTAGAGGCTGTAGACGCCACTGTGCATTGGATGTGACCGGATTCAGCTGGGACGTCTGAGAGGCCTCTGGGAGAACAGACTGCAGGAGAGATGTAGTAGGAGCAGCAGCGCGTCGTCTGGCAGGCAGGGAAGCTGAGCAAATGGTGGTTCAGTATCTAGGTGGCGACGCCTTGTTGTGAGATGGTCTCTGGATGCAGTAAGATGGCGTATGGTTTGCCGTAGTCCTTGGCAGAGAGAGGCAAGAATAGGGGCGTGGCTGGAGACGCTAAATAAATATTCTGGATTTTGAGCCCTTGGATCGGTATCCTGTGATAGGTCGAAATAACCATCATAGGCAAAACATTATTTTAAGCCCAGTGTGTACGAAATTGACCAAATCATTACGCTATGATTTCCTCGTATGCGCAATATTATTATACACATATAAATTCTTGGAATGTTTGTAGACCACTTATGACTTGGCAATATAAATGAGTCAAAAACTCCCACATGTAGTTTACTATTGTTCGAATCTAGGAAGAAACTCTAGTGTATAACCAAGGTGGGTGCCGTCTGCAAGGTGTTGTGTAAGAGCATCTGCATGTATACATGCGTCTGTAGGAATCTAAAAGATATCATCATAATATGGTAAGACGTAAGTACAGTATGTTCCTCAAAACCTGACAATTACCCAAATCCTGAGAAAGAATTTCGGAACAGAAATAAGCTAACAAGTGACGAGTTCGTTGATATTTTGTATACACTATGCAGCATCATAAAAGACATAAATGTTTATACGAGTTGATTTTGTACAGGAAGGGTTTATATACACTGAAGTTTTTTGTGTTTACCGTAACGTCACTTTACTAAATGTCTGCACCCACTAGACTGTCTCCTCACATCCCATTATTGCGTCACTGGTAAGCTGTTGAACGCAGGGCACCTGCAGTCACGGTTGCGAATCGCAGTGAAGTGGTCATTCACAAAAGACAGACATTCCCATTGTTGGTCAGCCATGAGGAATGCTCTATGAAAACGCGTCTTGTCTGAGGAGAGCTCCGGTGATTAAGGAATTAGCGAAGTTCCAACTTCTCCTAAGCTATTGGTACTGCGCAGACTCGCTGACGATCTGCACTGGATCAGCAGGCACTGGATCAGCAGAGTAAGCGGCCCTGTAGTGGCTTGGCTGGTCTTCTACGGCGGCTACAGCGACACTGTGATGTAACTTGCGCTTTCGTGCTGCAGGAAGTAAGCTGCGGTTGAATAGTATGACAGCTGCCATAAACTACAATTGAGCAGATGCAGGTACTGGTGTGTAGCTGCTTTTGCACAGCTCAGTGCTGTTTCAATAACAGCAGTAGGGAGTTGCTGTGCTGCAGAATAGGGTGAGCGTTAGTACGCTAGTGCGGCAGCAGCAGTCGGTGAACTCCTGTAGCGGGTTTGTTGTACAGCAGTAGCTGCTGTGGGTATATCTGTCTTCTATACAAAAGCAGCTGTGGCTATGGTATGAGCAGGGGTTCGATCGTGTCAGAATATAGTGCAGGCTGGAGTTGTCTCGTAGTTCCTTCAACGCGTGGCAGCTTGCATGTGTCGACCTGCACAGGTCACAGGAAAACTGATAGTTGATGTGGCAGCAATGGTTTGTAGTGAAGTTGCCAGGTAAGATAACTGAAAGTTTATATCCCGTGGTGGCCGTATTAAGAGTAGGCTCAGGTGCTGTAGTACATGAGTCCTGTGAAAAGAACATACCGAATGAGAAGAGTTGCAGCCGTCTGAATGAGTGGGAATAATAGCTCAGACACGAGGCATTTGTACCTGCAGAGACTGGAGCTAGAATGGGGAACTCCCGTAAGAGGAGCTGCAGTGCTGCTGCAGTTCCCTATACCTACTATTTCCTGTATAGGCGTGATGTACTTGGAACCACGTTGACTGAAGTCAGGCGACGCTTCATAGAAGGAACGTGTCGATCGGCATGCAGAGAAGCTTGACAGAGTGTGGTTAACAAACTGGATTGAGACATCTTGTTTTCAGACGCAGTAAGACAGCGGAAAGCTTATCTGCAGTCTTTTGCAGAGAGGGACGCCAATGGCGGAATGGCTGGGGCGATGAGTAGCGTGCAGCTGCCGCAGAATTTAATATGTCTGTCCACAGAATCGTAACCCTTACAAATAAACCCGGATTTCGATTCCTTGACGCGAATTCTTGTGACAGGTTGAGATAACCATCATAGGAAAAGGATCATTCTAAGCTCAGTATGTAATAGATTTATTGGATCAAAATTCGTTTCATAACGTGACACACAAATACGCTGGGAATTCTTTTCAATCCAAAGACAATAATACCCATTCAAATTCCATGATGCTTGTACACCACTCGTGATTCTGACACTGAAATTGTGTGAAAAACTTCCTCGTTGTTATTTACATCTAGGAAGAAACTGGGGTATGTAGTTAAGGCGAGTGTCGTCTGTTAGAGCCAAACGCTATCTTAGTATTGTTAAAGAGCGTCTGTGTGTATACATGCATCTGCTGGTATCTAAAGACCATCAAAATATGGCAGGAGGTAAGTATGGTCACTCTAAACGTGACAGTTACCTGATAATCGGAGAAAGAAAATATGGAACGGAAATAAGCTAATCAAAGCGTGGAAAGATATATTTTTCTTGTATGTGTTATACAGTATCATAAAAGACATAGATACGTATGTATAAGGAAAGCCGACCCACTTCACTAAATGCTTCCACGCACTTGACTGTCTCAACACTTAACATTTTCGTGTCACTGGTAACCTGTTCGTCGCAGCACACTTACAGCAATGGTCGCGAATCGCGGCATCGAAGTGGCCCTTCGCAAAGGTTAGGCATTCCCATTGCTAGTAAAGGCCAGGCACTCGTATTGCTGGTCACCCCAGCGGAATGCTGTATGCGACCCATACCCTGTTTGAAGAGAGCTCACGTGGTTATAGGACATAATGATAATAATGGTAATGATAATGATAATGATAATACTTTATTTAGTCAACTTGTAATACATAATACAAATTGAAACTCTTAGAAGATCCAGAGCCATGTTATAATACACATTCAGTCTCATACACAAGGTAAAAGAAAATAATAATGTAAAAGAGCAGTAGCTAAAAGTATACATATACATCAAAAGACAACAGATTTCGTTCAGCATTATTAGCATCCACACACCAGCGTCAATATGGTCACAAACAATGAAAAATTATCTTTTTGAATTTACATGATTGTAGAATTTAAAACTTCTTGGTTCAAATGAATTCTTATATCTGCATGTTTTTGCAATGGTAAACACAATCTTTTGCCTGATCTTAAAAACACAGTTATTATTCAGAGGATGGTGAGAATCACTTATAATTCTATGAATTAAATGTAAAACATATTTTGAATACAATATATCAAGAGCAGTTACATTAGCACTAAATTTACTAGTTTTTTTTACAATTTTCGTAAGTTTTTTTTTTTTTTTTACACTCAAACATCCATAACATGAAGCATAGAAAAACAAAATGTTGACTCTACGACTGTCTTATAGAACATAGAAAGAATAGTCCTATCAACTTTCATTTTATTTAAAACTTAAAAAACGAATTCTTTGCATACATTTTCCATAAACCTTTTTAGTGTTAACAGCACCATTTAGACTACCATCAGTAATCAAACTCAAGTATTTATACCGAACTTACCGCCTCTGCTGTTTCTCCTATCACGTCATTAAGTGAATGGCAAAACTGCTAGTGCTGCAGACTCCCTGACACACTGCACTGGGTGAGCAAAATAAGTGTCGCTGTAGTGTCCTGGCTGGTCTCGTACGTTGGGCAGATCGGCCGTGTGACGTAGCATGAGATATCGTGTTGCAGGAAGTGCTGTTGTTGAATGGTGTAACACCTTCGATAATATTACGGTTGGGCAGCTGCAGGTACTGGTGAGCGGTGTTGTTGCACAATTGCTGCTCGAAGTGCAGTGGTCGGGCGTCGTTGTGCTGCAGCAGAGATTGACTGTTGTTAGCTGGTGCGAATGCAGCAGTCGGTAGACTCCTTTAGCGATTCTGTTGTGCAGCAGTATATGCTGTGGGTGTATGTCTCCCGAGGAACAGGAGCATTGTCTGTGGAAGGAGCAGTGGTGCTGTAGTGTGTAAGGCTACGTTGTCGGCTGGAGCTGTCTTGTAGTTCCGTCGCCGTTGGGGAACCCGCTTGTATGGCCCTGTACAGGTCAGGGCGGGATTGGTAAATGATATGGCAACACCTGTGCTTTGTGCCTCCAGCGAGGGTGAGATGACGGTGCCAGGTGAGACGATTAAAAGGTGCAGACACTCCTGTGGCGGTTGTATTAAGACTGGGTTTATCTGCTGTGCAGTTTCACATCTGGGTAGAGTGTGCGCCACATGAGATAACTGTAGCGGTGTGGCTGTGTGGGTGTGGTAGATCAGTGGCTCGGACAGTCGTCTCCGCAGAGACTGGAGTTTGAGTGCTGGCATTAGATATGCGACCTTTCCTGGCACCATAAGTATTTACCAGTATGAAAAATCAATATATAGGATGAAACCTAACCTAACCATAAAGCTCTCACGATTAGAGCAGTGTGTCAATGAGAATTAAATCTTTACGATACAACTTGGGTACAACGTGTGTGTGCAATTTGTGGACTGGACTCGTACACATCTGCCGGTTGAGCGTCAGTGAGGACCAGACGTTTCAGTACAATACAGCCTGTGGATCTGTTGTCATGTAGACACTCCACTGCCTTCATTTCCACGTATCTATGGTTGAACAGGTAGTAGATGAGCAGTGTCGGGCACTGTAGAGGTCAAAGTTAGACAGAATACATGAATGTCACGTGCGAAAGCAGGACTTGCTACCCTAGGCGAAATTTAGGTGGCAGCCGTCTGTCTGCCGTTAAATGCAAGTGAGGGCTCAGTGTTTTAGAGCTGCTGAGGATATACTGAGCAAGGAAGTAACTGGGAGCAATGTGGGCCTGTGTATTAGGGTGACGTCTGGATATGGAGTCGCAGTGATCGTCGTCAACAGGACGATGTGAAACCACATCTGGGAACTGAGTAACGCGAGGTACTACAACGGCAGTTTCTTAGGGAGTTAGTTTTTGGGTTGGGCATCATTCATCGGATAGGCTTGTTGCTGGGACTTGGTGGGATGAGGAGCCTTGGTATTGCGATGTAAGAGGCTGTGAATAACCATTGAGGAATGTGTTCAGACTGATGGCTGGAGCGTTTGTTATGGCGAGTTTGTGATGTTCCAGCAGACTTTTCATGCTTATGCTATACTCGACCTCAACCACACAACCCACCCATACAACCCGCTCATCAGCTCCATACTACCCATATACCAACCAACCATCACCCACCAATTTCAACTGCACACCAACACCACAACGCCAACTCTCCACCCACACCCTTACTCGTCCACCCCACTGACCCACCTATCTCCTCCACGCAAACTTTCATCCAATATACTAGTCAGTCCTCAAGAGAAACCTATCCATCCACCCATCCCATGCCATCCGCTAAACCCATCCCACCCGTATGGAAAGGTGCAAAAATCATTTCTTGTGAAATGTCTAGAAAGTATTTTCTGTCGCTAATGACAAACAGTGATCAAATCATCTGTTGATAACCTTAGAGTAGTAAAATATCACTGCCACATCTTCCCTCTTTGGGTGAAAATTCTTAATGTGATGCTGTCGGATTTACTGCCTATCAGCGATCATTGGTCATTAAGGTAGAATTCGTGCTAGTTTGTTTATGTAGATACTACGAAAAAAAAAGAAAGTTGACTTACAGTATAATTCAGTTTCATAGCGAATTGTTTCTTTCATATTATATCAATATATTCATTTCTTGAATGAGTTCCTACGGCTTACAGATAGAGGTATGGCGCTTCTTGTTTGGTTAATACAATTCATTATCTAAGAAGTTATATTGGATATGGTGTTATCATCTTACGTGAAATAGTTGTATCTTATATCAACTCACACAACCTGTTGTTGCACATCTCTTGCTTAGTTTAGTGGCTGGAGTGTACGATATTGATGCTATATTCAGGACTAAAAAGACGAGACATATTCGAGACATATTCTTTTCTTGCATGCTTTAGATTTTTTGGCTTTTCAGTTCAGCTTGCGTATCAAGGAGTTCATTTTTCATGAGGAGAAGTGCGACAATGCTGCAGTCTAGCGAAGCTCTACCCATGTATGTCACTCATACCAATAAGAAAATGTTTCCCCCTCTTCATCCAGACACTTCAGATAACTCATGATGCCATTTCACTGTGAGGGTCTACAAACGGCGTTTGGGTTGTGGCGATCCTCCGGCAAATGTAAACGGACGCAACTGTCCGGGTCTTGGGACTAGGCTCCAGCGTCCATCCCACACTACCCACCTCACCAACGTCGGCTGGGTTGGATGGTCAAGGGCCATACGTGCAGGGTTAACATGTATTGTGATTTGAACACAAAGAAAGTGTTGATATCTTTTCTGAGTCATTACTTCAGAGTAACGTTGTTGCCCTGACTGAACCTGACAGTCGATAGCCCTAGAGCTGATATAACTAGCCAACCATCATAGGTGATTAAAGAAAAGAGTGCCATCGATATATGATCTGGATTATTATTACAAACTGGCTTAAAGATAATCGTCTCTAATGTTACTATATCTTTCATTAGAATATTAAAAAAGCTAAAGATGCACAACACATGTTAATAGCAATGTAATAAAACAGAAAACTTTTGCAAGCCATTATTGTACGACTTTTCCTATTTTATTACAATCATTAATTTCAACCAGACATGCAAGCATTCCTGGCACCTCAAGTATTTCCCAGTATGAAATCGAATTCAGGTTGAGCTATAACATCTCCCGTGTAGAATATGGTGTTGGCTTGAAGTAAAGAATCGCTATACGGCGTATGATGCCATTTATGGATTGGACTCGTACATGTCTGCCGGTATAAGCGTCGTCTGAGACCAGACATTCCCGAAGTACAACACATCCTGTGGATCCGTTGTCACGTAAACATCTCACTACCTTCCCTTCCACGTATCCAAATTGAGCAAGTCAATCATGAGTAGAATCGGGGACTGTAGAGGGTAAAGCTATAGAAAATATAGGTGTCGCGATAGCAGGATTCGCTGTTTTAGATGAAACTGAGGTGGCAGCTGTCTGTCTCCCGTCAAATGCACGTTAGAACGTTGTGTGTAGAGCTGCTGAGGATATCCCGAGCTGAAAAGAGATAGGCAGCTTGTGTTTAACATTAGGGTCATTATAAATGTTAGCAGTGTGATGCTGGGAATTAGAGTGACCCGTGAATGTGGCGGGGCAGTGACAGTTGTCACAAGCTATGTGGAACAGCATCTGGATGCAGAGTCAACTGGGTTGCTACAGCGACAGTATCTTCGGGAGCTAGTTTTGAGGTGGGTATCATTCATTGCTGTGAGAAGCAGTGCGGTGATAATCCTACCACGTCTTATTTGTAAGTGGAGAGCGAGGCTGTGGATAGCCTAGTCGCTAGGACGTGAAGAGCCTTGGTACGTAGATCTATTATGGTTTTTTTTTTATGTTGAAGGCTCCATTCACGGACAAAAGTCCACATCAAGGCCAAGCCCTAATTGAAATATAGAGAGAATTGAGAAAGGGGGAAAACAGACAGGGAAAGTATTTACAAATTTTTGAGAAAGTGAAAAACATGTCTTTTGAAATGAGCCAGATCATAGTTATTGGGAAAGACGTGAGAAGGCAGAGAGTTCCAAAGCTTCGACGTGCAGGGAAAGAAGCAGTTGTCAAAACGGCACACCCTTGAGTTGCCGATGGCCACACAAATCATGTGACGCAGCAGCTTGCCGAGTATTCCATGGTCTAACTAGTGGTGGAGGCACACAGGCAGCCAGCTCTCGGGAGCAAAAGCCAAAGAAATACCTATAGAAAAGAGAAAGTGAACCAACATTGTGCCGTAGGGCAAGGGGGTCATAGTGGTGGATCATCATCTAATTTCTCCTTTCGTCCTTCTTTCTCAGCTCCTGAATTCAACAACATTAAATCCTAATTAGACAGTGGATGTGCCTGGGACTTGAGCTACTCCACTGTTATTAATTGACTTTTTGTAATAACTGATTCTTACTGTACTCATGGAGCCCTATTTCCTGAACATTCTCCTCTATCATACATCTTAAATTCAAATATGCTGTAAGCATTTACCATGCCCTCGAGTCATTCTTTTCCATTTATCCATCTCTTTTATACTATAAAAGTACTACTCTCCATCTTTTTCAACAAGTTTCTTACCTAAATTCATGTAGTGTCTTCTGGTTGCTCTGTTCCTACATCTCTCAAAGAACTGTTCACTGTCCACATCATTGATCTGTTTTAAAAACTTTAAGGATGTGATCAGGTCATCCCTTACTTTTCCTCTGTCTAAGGTGGTCAAATTGAAAGCCTTTAGTCTTTCCTGTATCTTAGCTCTCATAATTATGGTACCATCTTTGTTGCTCCTCTTCAGCTTTTTGTGCTTCTTTAGGTGAGTTGACCAAACTTAAGAAGCATATTCTAGTTTTAGCCTTATGTGTCAACTCCTAAGTTCTTCTCATACACAGAATCCTGATGCTTATTTGAGGCCTTCTTGTACTTTATCCCATACATTACTTTACATTAGCTTGGGTTGTTTTTTCAACCATGTATCACACCAAACTTGGAGTCTGTTTAGGTTCCCTTGTAAGCTATTGCAATCCAGCTCACATTTCACTTCTCTCATGACCTTTGCATCATCTGCAAACTTATCCAGGTATAGTCCATACCTTCAGGCAAGTCATTTAAATAGATCAAGAAGAGTGGACAATGTTGTCCACTTACCCTGTCCACCCACCCACTTTTACCCAGTTTTTATTCAGTCTTCCCATCCTCCCACCAAGCCTACATCCAGACATTTTGTCCTGTTGCCCTATCTGTATCCAGCTCAGTCTTTCTGTCCTCCCACATTGTCAAGATCCAGTCATCCTGTTCCACCAAATCAGTATTCAATCATCATGTCCTCCCATCTAGTCTTTATCCAGTCTTCCTCTCCTCCCCTCCGGTTTTTATCCAGTCTCCTGTCCTCCCCCCTTTCTTCCTGTCCTGCCATCCAGTGTATACCCAGTCATCATGTCCTTTTACCCAGTCTGTATGTAGTCTTACTATCT
>JAUUEC010125637.1:0-11242 GCA_032361885.1 Panulirus marginatus
ACAATAGAATTTCATTTGTCATTTTTCCAACTAACATCTTTTTTATTTTTTAACTTTCGTGTTTCTAGATCTAAAACAGCAATTTTCAGATGTATCAATTGAAACTATTTTGTGTCATCATTGAATATAAACCCATCATCTTAAATTTCTTATATCACCTCAAATATTTTGCATATCAGGAGGGACCAAAGACAGAGCCCAATGGGACGCTACTGTTTAGTATATGGCTCTGCGACAAACAAATTGTACCTCTTACTCAATGACAGTCACTCGAAACAGTTTCTCACATCTTGAAACTTGTATACAGCTTCAGAATAATCTAGAAATCCAATCGCTTTCATAGACTCCCATATTACAATAATGAGCTACAGGAACGCAATACTTTACCGAAGATCACTTGTCATTCATCCAAAATCTTAATCAGAATCTGTCACTGATACACGATTTCAGAGCATTCATTAGCTCCCTGACTATTCTATCCTTCCGTTGACTATCCTAGATGCTAGGTGCAAGACTCTTCTTTCCATGTGGTCACGTGTACAATCACCAGCCTCTAGTGTTCTGCTAAGAATAAAAAAGGATGATTCAAACAGTGACAGTAATTCTGGATTTGTAAGCAGTAGAGAACTAGCTAGCTCACCAACATAGCCATAGAACTAGCTAGCACAACAACACAGACACAGAACTAGCTAGAAAACCAACGTAGACATAGAGCTATGCAGCACATCAAAATAGACATAGAACTAGCTAGACCACCAAAATAGAAATAAAACTAGCTGGCACACCAACATGGATATAGAACTAGCTAGCAAAACCACAGACACATTAAACTAGCAAGCACACCCACATAGACATAGAATTACCTAGCACGCCAACATAAAGACACAGAACTAGCTAGTACATCCACATAGACATAGCTTGTCACCACTCCCACATAGAGGAGTAGAGCTTGCCAGTTCACCTACACAGAGACACACCCAAAGAGAGACAGCCACAGAGCTAGCTGAGATACCCATTTAGTTAGCAACCCCAAATAGAGACAATGAGCTCGATCAAGTAACCCCAGACAGAGACACAGAACTATCTAACCACACTAGATAAAGTGATACCTCCATTTCAAAGTCGAAGGTACCTCAGATTTCGATTAATACTGATTAAAATTGATCAGCCCAAAAAATATTTTCGTGTACACTGCAACAGTAATGGGTATATACGGGACCCATGTAAAACCAACGCTTCCACTACAGCTGAATATGGCTTTACAGTGTCTCATAGACATGCCTTATTATTACCGATTTTTCTCTCCCTCCTTAGTGGCTGGGGTTATTCAACCGGTGGCCGTGTGATTAATCATTCGACTCGGAGGCTTCTATTCATGCAGTCACGCCAGCCAATCAGAGGATTGGGCGTAACGAGATTGTGAAGTTTCATTATTCAATGTTCACAGTGTCATTTGTCACACCTTCATATGATGCTCCGGATGTATTATTATGCGGTGCTCAGTATTTGTCACACCTCCATGTGATGCACAGGATCTATTAACATGTGATGCACAGAAATTTTCATCATGTGGTGCTCAGTCTTGCCATATCTTCAGGTGTCGCACAAGATCTGTTACAACTAAGTGTGATGCTCAGGGTCTGTTACATTTCACTGTGATGCTTAAGGTCTCTTACATCTCTATGTAGTACTCAGTTCTTGTCACATCTCCATGGGGTGCACAGTACTTGTCACTTCACCTATTACACAGTTGCGGAGGGGCACAAGTCCTGAGGATGACTGTTGTCTGACGTGATCCTTTACAGGTCAGGTGAAAGGCCAAGAGAGAGCACTGCGGTGTGAGGAAGGAATGTGAGAAAGGAGATATAGGAAGGACAAAGTGAGAAAATGAGAAACGCTGCGAAGGACAGCCGATGGGAAGCAGAAGGGTGCATCAAACAGTGATGGTATTGCCAGATGTCTGGTTGCTTGATTGGTTGGTTGCCTGGACTCTTTCGTTAATGACTGCCCGGATCGTTAAGGCCGTAGGCGTCAAGTTATAACCAATAGTCAAAAGAATTTGAACAACTTATTCAAGTCTTCGAGATAATTCAAAGATCATACGCGCTCCCACTGTATGTATGGCCCTTACCAAGATGTCTTTCACGAGGTCAGAGGTAAGCAAATAAGCAGCTATAAATACGGCAAAGAAACATCAATAAAAATACACTAAAAACTTATAGCAATAGAAAGGTTAGATAGAAATCTGAGGAGACATTTGAATACATAGGGACGTGTAGGAGCGGTTTTTCAAGGACGGACGGAAGTGTCACGCTGGGGAGATGATATGTGCCTTAGGAAGTTAGCTAACCATTGTTAGAACATAACACTACAGAGTCAGAAGTATCTAACACTTACGAACGAATAACGCCCATCAAAGATGGCAGGAATTTGTAGTTAGATCTGAAAGACATCTAGTTAGAAATAAAAAAAGAATTGAGCTGATAAAGGGGATCTACAAGACAGAATATTAAGTTGGGTAGAATGTGACTGAGGCGACTATTTGTGGTGGCTCAATGTTCTATTTCCCCGATATGATCATTGAAACTATATTTTCAAAGATTTTCATGATGCTTGAGAAGTTCATGGAATTCTCAAAAAAAGATAAATCATGGCAGGTAGCGTAGTACTCTGATGCTGAAATTGGAATGGGAGAGGATTGATTCTCATCTGTCTGCAGCTGATTAAGGTACGTCTGTCTTGAGTTATCAAGGAGGCCATGATTGGTGATTGTAAAAGAAGTCATGAGAAGGGATGAAGGTGCAGCACTGAGATAAAGAGGTGGATGCTGCTGTCTGCTGATGATTCTTTGTTAATAAGACAACACACTAATAGAATAACTTTGTAACAGAATTAAGATGATGACCGAATATACGAAGTCTAACGGTGGTGATATTTGGGAGAAGGTATTGGTTTGGAAATACAACAGAAAGAAGCTGAGGAAATGCAAACCGTCGTAAACGTCGCGAGACTATCGTTTCCTTTTTGTAATTGTGGAGTTTTGGAAGACTCCTGAACGATAGGGAATTAGCTGTTTGTGTAATGATGGTTATGAGAGAATACATTGTTCGTCCGCATGTATTAAGCATCACTCAATCCCTAACACCCAGGGAGCTTGCCACCTTACTTTTCTTCGAAATGTAGCGTCAATTATCGCATTATATCCTCTATAGCGTCAATAACTGCAAAAATCTAGCGTTGCGTCAATAACCGTATCAAACCCTGTGTAACCTCGATAACTGCACAATATTCCGTATAGCGTCAATAACCGTACAATATAGTGGGTAGTGTCAATAACTGTACAATATCATATGTAGCTTCAATACTCGTACATCACATGTAGCGTCAAAAACTGAACAGGATCATATGTAACATCAATAATAGTACAGTACCATATGTAGCGTCAATAACCGTCCAATATCATGTGCAGCGTCAATAACCGCACGGCTTTTAATGTAATATCAGCAACAATACATTACCATATGTACCGTCATCAAGAACTGTGTGGTATGATATGTACCGTCAATAACCGTAGAGTATCATATGTAGCGTCATTAACCTAACAATACCTTGTGCAGTGTCGTCAATAACAGCACAGCATCATATGCTGCGTTAATAACGGTACATCACCATATGTAGCGTCAATAACCGTACAATATCATATGTAGCATCAGTAACCGATATATCATATGTAGCGTCAATAAAATTACAGTATTATATGTAGCGTCAATAACTGTACACTATCATATGTAGCGTCAATAACTGTACAGTATCACATGAAGCGTCAATAACTGTACACTATCATATGTAGCGTCAATAACTGTACACTATTATATGTAGCGTCATAACTGTACAGTATCATACGTAGCGTCAATAACTGTAGAGTATCACATGTAGCGTCAATAACCTTTCAGTATCATATATAGCGTCAATAACCGTACAGCATCATAATTAGTGTCAATAGCCGTGCAATATCATTTTTGGCGTCAATAGCTGTACACTATCATATGTAGCGTCAATAACTGTACAATATCATACGTAGCGTCAATAACTGTACAGTATTATACGTAGCGTCAATAACCTTACAGTGTCATATATAGCGTCAATAACCTTACAGTGTCATATATAGCGTCAATAACCGTACAGCATCATAAGTAACGTCAATAACCGTGGAATATCATTTTTAGCGCCAATAACTGTATAGTATCATATGTAACGTCAAAAACTGTACAATAACAGATGTAGCGTCAATAACCTTGCAGTATCATATGTAGCGTCAGTCATTGTATAGTATCATTTGTAGCGTCAATAACTGTACAGCAACATATGTAGTATCAATCACTGTACAATATCATATGTAGCGTCAATAACCTTACAATATTATATGTAGCGTCAATAACTGTCCAGTATTATATGTAGCGTTAACAACTGTACAATATCACATGTTGCGCCAATAACTGTACAGTATCATATGTAGAGACAACAACCTTGCAGTACCATATGTAGCATCATTAACGGTACAATATCATACCTGGTGTCAATAACCGTACAATATCAATATATCGATTATTTTTTTGATGTTAGCTGAGACGGCACGGGACTTAATCAAGGCCATCCCACTAACGCTATATGCATATATACCCTAGCCTGAGCCAGGTACTCATTTCATCGACCAACCCCTAGGGGTGGATGAACAGCTGGGTTGACTGTGGACCGACTGCCTCAACCAGGATTCGAATCTGTGCGCTCAACTTGGGCGGCCTGTAAATGTGTTACGGCCAGGAACGCTAACCGTTACACCAGTCACTATCATGTCCATCAAACCAAAATCAAAACATTCTACGAAATAGTGTAACTCCTCAGAATTCTCAATTACAGAACAAACACCTGTTGTACAGGAATTTCTATCTATCTATCTACATTTCTGATGCCCGTTCCCTTCGGGAACTCCCATCAAGGGGTGGCCACGGCAAAAGGGTCTCCTCTTATCCTGTCCTTACATGCCTCCCTCGCATACACCATTCCACGCATTCTTCCTCTGTTTCTCTCCCTCCAGTATTCCTCCACCCTGTTTGCCCATGTCACATGTGGTCTTCCACTCACACTAACCCCTTTAATTGTACTATCATACACTCTCCCTGTAAACTTCCAACTCTTGCATTCTTTCCACATGCCCAAATAATTTAAAAAGTATCATGTTTCACCCATTCTACCACTCCACTATTCATTCCCTTTGCATTCCTTGCCATACCACATCTCTCATACACCCCTTCATTTCTTTCTTTATTCCATCTAGTCACACCACATACTCCTCTCAAATAGGCCATTTCCACAGCCTGGATTCTTGACTTCTGTGACTCATTCCATGTCCATGTTTTGGTTGCAAAATAGAAGAAACTCCTACTGCTCTTTAGAAATTATTTTGATTTCTTGATAGATGTTGATAATTAAGTGAGATCACCATGGGGGCCCATAGCCATGGTTTAAGTAAAACCCCTTTAATAAGATATTATGACCCAACTAAGTCAATGGACTGCCAAGCTTACTGTTGACTACTCAGTCTGATAGGCTATTGAAAGATAAATAATATTCTACATTTAATATTAAGTAATATGACATGAATACACATAATATGATAACTAAATGTGCGAGAACATCTTAACATCTAACTGGTTGCAACACTACTAATCATTAACATGCATGCATGGATCCACGGATATTATTATATGAAATACAAAATACATACATCTTAGTATAAAAGGCTGATAATACTTAAATAACTAAATGAAATGACAAGTCAAATGAACCATACACTGTAGTTCCCTGCCACTCAACATTATATTAATCAGCGACTCTGCTTAGTCTCTGATGACACAGATTCACTGAACGAGTACCCAATGGCAACGAATGTTTTTAGCTGGATTGTGGGTGAGTCAATTTGGCTTCCTGGTTATGTCGATCCGTGCCAATGTATGCCGTACCACGCCAGCTGGATCAGGTGCGCTCTGTGCACGTCCGTGGCGCGACACACCTCGACTGCTCCACAGCTGGGGTCCAATGGTTGCCCCTGTTTACACACATGGGGTGCACCAGGTACAGCAGGTACTAGCTAGCACACCAGAAATCATCACGCACATGTGGTGCACCAGGTACCAAGACCAGCAGGTACCAACTAACCCTGTTGAAAATCGAGCCATTAGTGTCGTCTCGTAAGCATTATTGACTCGTAATCCTCGCAAGAAAACGAGTCGTGCCCTTTTACAAAAACACTAAGAGCGGAGTAAAGCTTACCGGGATTTCTGAAAAATGTTTCCTGAAAATTGTTCGTGGATGTGCCCCCCGGGCTAAGCGACTTGGCACTTGGAAGGGAACTGTTACCGATGTCTTGGTTGGGTACTCACTGGTTCTCGCCATGTACTGCTTACCAGACGATGCCATGTTCGGTTACCAAGTTGGGTAATTCAGTTTCCTTGAGATTAATCAGTTCACTAACTAACTTTCACTTATACACAGTCGATACACTTTCTGAGTTGTCATTTGATGCTAACTCACTGTATGTGCATATTTGGGTACCGTAGATAGGAAATTTCTAGGTACATCCTCGCTGAGTCTGTGGTCTGATGTTCCATGTTGTTATCCGATCCTGGGTCAGCCAGTTAAGGATTTCTCTCTCGTGGACTAGGTTTTAATTCCCATTTTCTTCAGGTATATTTCTGAATGCAGACGTCAATGTGTTCATCAGGTTGCTCGCTGTACCTTGCTTCTCATCAATGTTGTTATCTATACACGGTCATATATCTCATACTACTTCGGAGGTCTCCCAGTAGTCGTTCGAACTTCTTGCTTGAATGATTCTGGTTCTTTATATATATATATATATATATATCTATATATATATATATTTTTTTTTTTTTTTTTTCTTTTCGCATGTGCGTTGATCGCTTTCTCTCAGTAATTGTCGTGGTCTGTTTCTTCCTTATTCTCTAACGTCCGCTTAGCTTATCTGTACTGTCGGTATGAAGGTGTGGATGTGGACCGGCATGTTGGTGAGGCGGCGTTTCATTTCCACGATTCGCCGGGTGGGGTGTGTTCCAAATTCCCTCAGCCAACCCAGGGTGATGGGAGGCGCCCTCCTCCAGACAATACTTTCTACAAACCGTTTATTTGTAGTTTCTTTACGACATCCTGCTATTTCTATATCTAATAAACCAATGTAATGATTTCAGATCTTTCACTGAAGCACATCTGGCTCTATTACAGTCGGATGCTTTGTCAATGCTATGATGTGGTTTTTTGTATAATTTTGCTCTCAAATTTCATTAATCTTTTTGAGTATTATTTTAAGACTGATTGATGTCCTGACACAGGAGTCTGCCGGGTAGATGACACCATCGTTTGGATATAATCGGTCATGTGTTTGTCTGTTCGCATGCTGCGTACCCTCACCCCTCCACCAATCCTCTGTGGTGCGAAATTAACCTGGGCAATTCACATACAGAAGATATCTAATATGAATTACGGTCTTTGACCTTTTATAGTGTTTTAGTTGGCTAGGGACTCACCTACTGCCTAATGTGTCACTCAGGATGATGCCAAAGATCAGATGATGGAAGGGACAGAAATACGTTCAGTGAACGAGCACACAAAGTATTCCCTCGCATCACAAGTTTTGTCAGTTAACCTCTTGCTACATCAAGAAACGCAATCTGCTTGTCTTTCTGTAATGCTCTTAATAAATTTCGATCATAGTGAGGTAAACACGTCTCCTGATTTTTTCTGAGGAACCAGTGCATACACACATACTGGGACGCTTGTAAAGAAAAGATAGAGTTCAATTGAGTAGCGAGGCACTGCGAAATGAGAGTTAACATTCTCTTGTTTTGTCTCATTTTGTACTGGAGGCTCCGGAATCTCAGCTCTTGTATAAGTAAACAAATGGAAAATACATGTATGTAGTCTTTACCCCGGGCCACACTGAATCGTGTGTGTTTTCTGGCCTGGATGTCAAAATGAAGGCTTCATGAAACATTTAGATATGGTTCGACTCAACTGAGTGACACGTTAACCCGTCATCTTGATATTTACGTTGTGCATTGTGTCTTACCCTCCACCTGACCGTCTCCCCTCGCGCAGCATTTCCTTTTGTTTGCTGATGTCTGCAAGTTCGAAATTACTCGTAGCCCAGTATTTGAGCCTCAGCATCCATCGCCATAGCACGTTTTTGAGATTATTAGTCATGTTTCAGGAATCGGTTTTCGCAGTGTGTATGGTTAAGTACGTCAGCCTATAGCGTAGTTGTTTAGACTTAACTTACTTAGCCTTTGCTTTTGTTCTGGCTTTAATTAGCCTTCGCACATAATGTTTGTCCTTTGCGCATTATATACGACCCTAGGGTATATTGACCTGGACTTTGATCTACTTGATATGGGTTAGTTGATTTAACAGACCTTCGTACCGGCAGTGGCGTGCTCAAAAGATGATCTGTTTTACGAAGAGTTCCAATTTCAAGGAAATAATGATAAAGGTTACGATATGAATGTACAAGTACGTGTAGTTCTTGTGAGATTTTACAAGAATCAAATTCCCGTGTATCGAGTAAATTCGTGTAGAATATAGATAAGATCCTTTTTCATAGATGGTTTAGGTTAGAGAAAATATAATCATCTTATATAAATATTTCAACATCTGCGTGGGAAGATAGTTATGTTCCCTTACCTATTTTGTTGTCAAGTGGTCGTCGTATTTAATCTGTAGTTTTGACGGAGAAATTAAGATTTGAGAATGTGGATCCTTTATGGTATGAAGAAAGGACTCCTTGGAAGCGACAAATTTTTTGACGCGACTGTACTCTCTTGCCTCACTCAACTGATGATAATACAGCCTCGCCGGCGGTGATATTTCACTCGCTGTGTAACTTCAAGCAGGCGGAGACCAGTAACATCAGCATACTTTCTTTTTTTTTATATTTGTTCGCTGTTTCCCGTTTTAGCCAGGTAGCGCCAAGAACAGACGAAGGAAGGTTACATTCGCATCTGTATAGCCAGCGCCTGGAGTCTCTCGCGCACTGCTGATGTGGGAGCATGTAAATTACTTATTCTCTTACAGTTTACAATCTATTTACATAAACTTAACTATCTATCTTTATCTTCATGGGTCGTTAATATCGACTTCGTAATGGCTGCCTTCATCACTGTCTGCTTCCAGCTGTCTGTCGCGGTTACAATCCACACTCACTGAAGGGGGGTCGTCTCGTCTGGTGTATCGGCCGTAGGGGGCACGTCGGTGGGCTTCACGGAGGAGGGGTAAATTAGCTCTCTTAGGTACTTCGGAAGACCCAGCCGTTCCCGCAGGTTTCGGAATGTTAGTATCATGCCAATACCTCCATCACTGTCTACTTCGGCTGTCTCTACACTTACTGGTGAAAGTAACCGTGACCAGCGGTAGCAATACGAGAAGATGAATGGTAACCCCCATTCACAACAAAACAACGCTGATGTAGGACAATCCCACGGTGCTCAGCATGGTGCAGACAGAGTGCTCTCAGACCTCCATCCCCAAGTCAGCCCTCAACCGCTAGACATAGTGGTAAGTATTAATGACGGACCGAAGGAGCCCGAGGACCGGAACCTTGGCCCACGCCGAGTCGGAGTCATATAGGTCCGGTGGTCGCAGGTCCAGGGGTCCGGAGACCAGCCTTCCCACCAGCGGCAGCTTGTGCAGCATCTCTCGAATACAGTGATAATCGACTGTCATTTCCTCCAGCAGTGACTGCAGAGATCCTAGACGATACTGCAGCAGCTTCAGGAATCCCCAAAACACCAGTAAGCCGAATGTTAGAACAAATATTGCATTGAACATTGTTCTTAACATATTTAGAAACCGATGCTCTGGCCTAGGTGGAGACGTGTCTTGTCCGGGAGATTCCTGCAGTCTGTATGAAGAGTACTGTTGGCCGGGAGATACCTTAGGTCTGAGAGGAGACTGATGACTTATTTGGAGGATTTCCATGGTCTTGGTGGCATCTAATGATGGCATCTCGCAAGGTGTATCGGCCATGGGAGGTACTACATCTGTCTACACTGCAGGCACGTCAGTGGGCACCTCGCAAGGTATATCGGCCGTGGGAGGTACTACATCGGTCTACACTGCAGGTATATCGGCCGTAGTTGTGATCTTGTTGGAGGCTGCTACTTCTGGACAAGAGGGGAATGTTAATGCTTTTGAACGTGGGTGTGGACAAGTTCCTGGTGACATGAGAAGCCCCAGAGGAGTTATCTTATAGATGCGTCGTCTGGCATTGAGCTTACCTAAAGTTTTGATTGTGATCTAATTGTCAGAGTCATGGTCCTTGTTCTAGTTGACGCTGGCGATGACATATTTAGTGCATTTCTCGTCCAAAAGGAAATGACGAAGCATGCGGAGTAAGAAGCACTCGACATACTCTTTTCCCTACAGAGCACGGAGAAGAGTTATATGCAAGCCATCAATCCTCTGTGCTGCCGCTGGATCCAGCAAGACAAAGTGCCTCCATTGTTAACTGTGATCCTCAGTATCAGATACAGATTGCGTTGCCTGAGCTACCTCAGGTTATGCATGAACCTGAAGATATGTCTTTCAGATCTAATTTTTCTAACTGGAATGCACAGTCTTCGGTGACCATTATCATAAACATGGTAGGCGTCAACGATTACCTCATTGAATTTATCCATCATAAGTACCCCTATTTCATGGAAGAGGTTACAAACCAGAGCGGTTTTCCCTGCCTGTGGGGAACCACAGACAATTACACACGCATCATATTTATGTATCAGCGAGAGTGAACGTCTAAGGGGTTCGATGATTCTCCAAATACCCCTGCATGATCTGAAAACCCGTAGAAACTCGTAGCGTTGGCCATATGATGAACGCTCATTGGCATCTTTGATTCCTACGTGTATTCCGTCATGGACAATCACCACACAGCCGCCCCCGTCACTCTCAGTGATGAAGCAGTACCTCTTGATTTCGGCGACCACTGCTGGTGGTAGGCGAGACCTGCTCATCACTTTCAGGGGCTGTTAGGCCCCCATGCTGGGTGTCACAGCGGAGGCGACTATCGTGGGAGGTACTTCATCGGTCTACACTGCAGGGCTCTAGCAGTAGTAGTACCGGCCCCTCCCATGACTCTCCCTTCTCTGTGAGACCTTCCTCTTTTTCTATTCAC
>JAUUEC010126744.1:0-11235 GCA_032361885.1 Panulirus marginatus
AACATAAAAAAACAGTAAATGTTAAAAATCTTAAACTATCTCTTCTGTGAAGAGTTGATTAACAACACGTAGAAAGGAAAGGCTCTGTATGCTCATAACCCCTGGCTAATCGGACTCTCCGATGCCATAGCCTTGGGAAAAAAATTAGCTGGACAACTTTTATTTGACGAGTACTTTCGTCGTGGAAGACCTGATTGTGGTTAGCGTTGGGGACAGAAGGCCGTGTCTCGGTGGAGGGAGTGATGGAGGAAGCGTCAGGAGGGTGTGGTCTTACAGATCCGTCGGGGAAAGGAGCGACTGAAGGCATCCATTGAGGGAGTGATGTACTTTTCTCGTTATTCTCTACGTCATACATTCTTAGCACTTCCTCCTCCCCTCTGGGACATCGGGAAATAATCAGGCTGTATATCTATACATTTGGCCCAAAATGTTTGGTTGTCAATTAAGGGAACGGGGAAGCGAAGCATCAATACTTGTAATTACAAATATATGTAACTAACTCTTGGTACAGGATGGGGAGAGAGTTCTACATTTGTAAGTCCCTTCACTTGGATATTCTTCATTACTCCGAGATTCTGCCATTAGGCAGGGTCGGCGCGTGCTGCGCACCGCAAGGAAATTGTATGCACACACACACACACACACACACACACCCTAGTCTATGCTGGTGTATGTGTGTGTGTGTGTGTGTGTGTGCGTGTTTATGCTTGCTTATTCAGTACCAATCAGTACATTTAGAATTTAACAAGACGTCATTACTTTTAAGTGCAACTGAGTCAGGCCTTCTTCATTAGCATTATCCTTGTGGACAAGAGCCGTTAGGTGCACTTAGATGTTTACAGTGTTCCGCTACTGCAGGTGCGATGAAGGTCTCTGTGAGTCGAGACGCCCGTGGTTTTTGATAACCACAGGCGCCTGACAAAACCAGATGACCCACTGAGAGCGAGATCGAGTCTCATGGAACCTGCCGCTCATGAGAGGCAGTTCCTGGTCGAATGCATACATCCTCCTCTTCAGTGTTTTCATATATAAAGGGGAGTGGGCGAGGAATGGGATGTAATTAGGGAGGCAGTGCCTGCACGTGCGAGAGAAGTATTTGGACATGCGGAAGGTGGGAAGGTCGGCATGTGAGAAAGGGTAGTGGATGGTGGGACGAGGAAGTTATGGTGCTAGTGAAAGAGAAAACAGAGGTGTTTGTGCGGAACTTACAAGAAAAGCGTGCAAAGGATTTGGAAATGTTCAGGAGAAAGCGATAGGAGGTAAAGAGGAAGATGTAGGGGCTGAAAAAGAGGGCAAATGAGAGCTGGAGTGTGCGAGTACCAGCAAACTTCAGGGAGAATATGTTTGAATGGGAGATTAATACTTTGAGAAAAATAAGCGAAGAAATGGGAGCGTCAGTGTAAGGGGCAGATGGGGAAGTGGTTACAGGCAAGGGTGAGGTTGAAGTAGAGATGGAGTGAGTATTTTGAAGGACTGTTGAATGTGTTCTATGATAAAGTGGCAGATGTGAGTTGTTATGTGAGTTGTTTGGACGTGGAAATATGCGAAGTGACAGAGGCATGGCAAGTGGTTTGGTGAAAAGAGCAGAGGTGGTGAATGCATAAGATGAAGTGCGGCAAGGCGGCTCGAATGGATGAGATTGCAGTTGAACTTCATAAGAAAGAGGGTGACTGTATTGTTGATTGGTTAGTTAGGATTTTTATTGTATGTATGGATCATGTTGAGGTGCCTGAGGATTGGCGGAATGCATGTATGGTGCCATTGTATAAAGGGAAAGGGGTATTGCAGAGGTATAAGTCAGTTGAGTTTCCCTGGTACGTTGTATGGGAGAGTGGTAACAGAGAGGGTGGTGGCATGCACAGACCATCAGATTGGGGAGAAACAATATGGTTTCAAGAATGTTAAAGAATGTGTGGATCAGGTGTTTCCTTTGAAAAATCTGAGTGGGAAATATTTAGGGGAAAAAAAATCTGTATGTGTCATTCATGGATCTGCAGAGGGCGTGTGTTAAGGATGATTGATATGCTTTCTCGAAGGTGTTCTAATTATAAGGTGTGGGAGGAAAGCTGAGGATTATTTCCTCTCAAGAGAGTAAGGCATGTTTGCGAGTAGGAAGAAAGGAGGATGAGTTGTTTCAGGTGAAGGTAGGAGTGCGGCAGGGGTGTGTGGCGTCACCATGGCTGTTTAATATTCTTGGTTAGGTGGTGAGGCAGGTGAGCTGGAGGGTCTTGGAGAGATGGGAGGGTTCTGCAGCCTGTTGGGAGCGGTGGGAAGGCGAGTCAGTTACTCTTTGCTTCTGACATGACGCTGGTGATAGATTCAAGTGAGAAATGGCGGAATCTGGTGTCTGAATTTGGAGAGTTGAGTGAAAATAGAAAGTCAAGAGTAAATATGAATAAAAACAAAGTTATTAGATTTAGCAGGGTTAAGGGACAGATTAGCTGAGGTGTGAGTTTGAATGGAAGAAAATGGAAGAAGTAAGTGTTTTAGGTACCTTAGAGTGGACATGGGAGCAAATGGAAGCATGGAAGTGGACGTAACTCATAGGGTGGGTTAGGGGGCGAAGATTTTGGGAGCTCTGAAGAATGTGTAAAAAAAAGAAAGATGGTTATCTGGGAGGGCAAAAATGGGTATGTTTGAAGGAACAGTAGTCCCAAGAATATTATATGGATGAAGGCATGGGCTGTAGGTAAGGTTGTACGGAGGAAGGTGGATGTGATGGAAATCAAATATTTGAGGATAGTATGTGGTGTGAGGTTGTTTGATCGAGTAAGTAATGAATGGGTTAGAGAGATGTGTGGTAATTAAAACAGTGTGTTTTAGAGGGCTAGAGAGTGTGTGCTGAAATGGTTTGGACATGTAGAGAGAATGACTGAGGAAAGATTGACGTAGAGTGGAGTGAACGGGGAAGACGGGGGGACCACATTGGAGATCGAAAGATGGAGTTAAAAAGATTCTGAGCGATCGGGGCCTGTACATGCAGGATAGAATGAATTGGAACTGGGGTCGACGTGCCGTCAATGGACTGAACCAGGACATGTGAAACGCCTGGGGTAAACCATGGAAAGGTCTGAGGGGCCCGGATGTGGGTAGGGAGCTGTGGTTTCGGTGCATTACACATGACAGCTAGAGACTGAGTGTGAGCAAATATGGCATTTTTCGTCTGTTTCCACATTTAGACCCCACAGACCTTTTCATGGTTTATCTCGGTCCCTTCACATGCCATGATTTAGTCCATTAATAGTGTTGACAGCTGTGTACCACAGAGTTGCAATTCACTCTTTCCCATGCACACCTTTCACCCTCCTGCATGTTCAGGTCCCGATCGCTCAAAATCTTTTTCTCTCCATTCTTCTATCTCCAAATTGGTCTCTGCGTTCTCTTTGTTCCCTCCATTTCTGACACATATGTACTCTTTGTCAACTTTTCCTCACTCATTCTCATCATATGTCCAAACCATCCCAGCACATCTTCAGTCATATTAGGACATTTTCATATAACTTGAACCAACATACAGCAAAAGTAAAGCCGTATGCGATAATGTTAGAATCAGAGCCAGTATACAATAAAGTGGCAAAAGTGAGTTAAGTAAATCCATGCTACAACACAAGCAAATTGGTATAGCCAATGTGCAACAGTGACGTGAAACCAGCCAGTATGCGTTACAAACGTATATGCAATATAAGGGTACAAATTATATTATTACACAAATCAACTGTGAGGGTCTTCAGCTAGCTATCTAATGTTTTCTTGGTATCTGGCTACATAACTTGAAAGGTCTGTATGTTTTCCCAGCTTCTACGGGGCCACAGTGCCTGTGACGGCCATGCCGTTCCTGCCATACTGGGGAGAGGTTGAGGATGTTGTCTCTCACAACGGGTCACTGGTAAAGCGGTACACAGGCTCTGACTACCACCTGCTGGAGACTGTCGCGGCGAACCTCAACTTTAGCTTCCGCGTCCTCCCGTGCAGCTCCTGGTCTGAGGTGGGTCGCTGCTCCAGCCCTCCATTGCCCGGACAGGTGGGACACAGGATAATACACACTAGTTACTACAGTTCGGTAAACAAAAGGAGAACCGGTAAGACAATGCGCAATGTTCCAGGAGACTGAGAGATGACTCGTGTGAAGCAAGTGGGAATGGAACTTGAAGTTTTAAATCATGAATACAAACTTACGGTCAAGTGTAACGAGCAATCATGAAAACAGGATATTTGGAATTCATCCAGCTTAACTGAGTCAGACATTATGTTACTATCTCTTTTATTTCTATATTTCTTTAGCATCCATCTTCTTAAAAAACTGATTCATTATGATATCCACTGGGATAACCCAGTCAACTGAAACAGCACGGCCTTCACCATGATCACTCCACCACCACACTGCTCACAAACCTCAAAAAACACATTCTGGATGTATTCAAACAATTACAACCTCCCTCCTGCACGGATAACATCGACCATTTCATTTCATCATAAACAGAATCCAGGAGATATGTCAGATATCAACATTTTCGTCGAAAGCCATGCTTGTACTGAATGATGAATTCAGTATGTTTGTCATTAGTTGACATCAAACTATTCCGGAGATAATTTATAGGTATGTACTCATTGCCCTTTTTTAATATTGGTGATGCACTGGCAAACTTTCAGTCATCTGGAGCATCCCCTGTAGCAGTTGACTTACTGCAAAGAGCAGCCACTTTCATTGTCCTCAGATGAAACTTATCAAACCATCCGTTTTAGTTACTTTTATTCCATTTAATGCCGACAGTGTATTATGGAACACATATGTTGCAAACTGTCTTCTTTTCCAAGTAATGGAAGTGAATATGGGACATGACCAGTAATTTCAATAGCAGATACGGGTGGTAAAAAGATAATATAAGATCTTTGATACGGCTTCACTGTGCTGGGCCAAGTCACCGTTTTCCGTAATCAGTGGACTAAATGACTGGGTACTGCACCTGTAGCTTCTAACACTACTATGAAATTCTTTAAGGTTTGTGTTCTTATTTCAGGAATATGACTTCACATCGTCGATTACTTTGACGATTAAGTTTTCCAGTTGTTTCAGGCAAATCTACATAACTTACTGTGTCATGTTAGTTATTTTTCTATTCTTTTTTTGTGTGTGTGTCCTATTGTTTTAAGCTATAATCAGTATCTTATTTCATTCTTTCACCATTCTTTCTGAGTTCTGGAAAATTAGCATCGCAACGCATTGTCATATGTGTTTACTCTGCGAATTTGAGTGTTTTGCTGAAGCTTTCCTAAGCTACATCTGTAACATTTACCAGTATTTTGTCACGCCTGTCGCATTGCACGACATTATAAGTCGTGTTGAAAACTACCTGTAAAGTGATTTGACGGTGCTGAGTCGTATCAAAATTTTCTCCAACAATAAAATTGCGGACAAAATCCTCATGTGTAGCTGGAAATAAATCTGATATGTCTAATTTGCAATTAGGTTTCTCAAGGAACTATATCACAGCCCTGAAGCTGGTACTGGTAAGGATTCTCCCCACTAGGATACCGGTATCTGAGAATCTCACATTATAACCAAATCAAATTTATTATTTCTGCCAATCGTTCTCCAATACGCAATAGCCTTTAATGATGATGCATTCTTTTATTGCTGTTTATAGCAGTTTCTAAGAACAAAGTGTTGTTCTCATAGTATGTGTGTGTTTATATGTGTGCAGGTGGTGGACCTGGTGGTGAAGCGAGCGTCTTTCATAGCCTCAGTGATGCACGTCCTCCTTCCCCAGCGTCAGGAGCGATACGACTTCACCTTCACTTACGAGTACGCCTTCTTCTCCTTCATCACTGCTAAGCCGTCGCTGCGGCCTCAGTGGCAGAACCTGTACTACCCGCTGGCTGACCAGGTGTGGGCGGCAGTACTGGCGGCGCTGCTAACCGTGCCACTTCTCTTGTTCATGGTAAATCACCTCCTCTAGCATGAATCGGCAGAATCTCACGTTCTTCAATAAATCCATTTGTTGTAACTATAAAGAAAATCATATGAAAAACCTAAAAACAAAAGCGTCATGATGGGGAAGTATGCAATCACAAATAAGCAAATTAACAGGAGTAAAACTGTCTTTAGACATCGTAAATGCTCATTATAACTTTTCTTAGAAAATTATGATTTCAGAATGCGAATCAGCTCCTTAGTAGGGTCTGTTAACTATACTCACTCAGTTCTTTAGAAGCAGATACTGTGAACAGCAGGGGCAAGATCATTATTCAGCAAACAATGGAGATTCTTACTGATTTTTACCCACCATCAACTATTCCTTTTTACTGTATATAAGGCGTGTCCTCTCCACTCCCTTCTTTCCGAATGTATACATTATCTGTCAAACGATCATAACCAGCAGATTCCCGCTCTCAGCGGGTGGGTGGTCCCTGGACATGAGGTTCCTGTGGGTTGTTGATGAGATGTTTAGGTCTAATATACAGGTGTACTTAAGTTATAAACAACATATTTTCAAGATAAACTCGTGGTGTCATAATGACACTTTTTTCATATATATTTGTGGTTAAAAGATAGAGATAGCAGACTTTTTATGTCTGTTTCCGTATTGTTTCAAAATATGTTTAAAGGATTTTAGGATTCTCAGCAGCTATGTAAGATGATTTATTTACTTTATGCTACTGTAGCATAGGACGTCCGTCTTATGATAATAAGAATATATATTTCTTTCTGATCACCTAAAAAAAGTGGTAAAAGAGATGTGTAGCCACCACCCAAAAGCCAACCTCAGATTTTCTAGAACAAATTCAATATCTATTAATCGAAATGTCAACATCTCGTGTAAAGGATCAGTTGTTTCCTAACCACTGGAAGCTGGAACAAAATGCAAAACACTAAGAGTGTTATATCACTGAACTATATTTCCTTATGGGTCATATCTTCTTTATTCCTATTCCAGCAACATGAATATAGAACCTGCTAAATCATTAAGTTTCATGTTCCTCATTACCTCGAGTGATGTCATCCTTTCACCCCTTCATTAAAAGAAAATCTTTTTGTAAAAGATTTGTGTAGGTACACAAGTTATAAGCACAGGTGTTATGTCCGCTATCTCTTAGGATAAAACAGCGTGAGCATGACCAGGTCTTAATCAAAAACATGCAATTTTCACCCATTTCAGATTAGTCAATCAAAACATGAGAATCCTGGGAACAGCAGGATAGGGGCGGGGTCGGTGGTGCAGGACATGGCAGGGATGCTGCTGGGGCAGAACCTGCCACCACGGCTGCCCACCACCACTTCCAGCCGCTTGCTGGTGGCGGCCTGGCTGGTGTTCGCCTTCATCATCGGGACGGTCTACCGCGGCAACCTCACCGCTCACCTCACGCTGCCCAAGTACCCTCCTCGACCAGAGACATTGCAGGAACTGGTCGCTGCTGTCGATAGGTAGTAATGCACGTAGAGTGTGTAGTCTGTATACCACCCACACCAAAGTTGTACATATATCTTATGAAGACCAATATTGATGTTAGATGTTTTCCTTTCCTAAAGAGTTACAATGCCGCCATACGGAGAGGAATTCCGCAAGTTCTTCAGGCAGTCAGACTCGCTCTTGTTTAAGACACTAGGTGAAATCATGTTCATCGGCCCCACAGTAATGGAAGGACTGCAGCAGGCCATCGAAAAAAAGTGAGTCGCCACAAACTTTAGTCAAATAAAGTGAAATCGTGAGTCATAACGTAGTCATGATAACTCATAGTTCTATCACTTATCATACCACTTTGAAAAATATATGAACGGGATGGTAATAAGACACGTGAAAAAAGTTTTCAGGCTATCGAAATAACTGTTGAATTTGTTTCGTAGAGAGAGTATATCAGCACACTAACCGTAAGAGAAACATTTTTCTGTGCTAAAGTTTTCCTGCAGAAACTGAATCAACCTGTCCTCTCCTGTTAAAAAGGAAAAGAAGAAATATGTGGTTAAAACTTATTACTCCCACATACAGACCATGTCATCCTGATCTCATACTAGTAGATCATCAGTACATCATATGAATCAGGAGACAAATAAAGTTTTCATGATGCCATCTCATAAATTATGTGTGAGGAAGGGACTCTTCTAATCGTGAAGCTCTTACACTCGTGTGATTACCCATCTATACTATACGTGGAGGGAGTTTTACACTCGTGGGGCCACATCTCTTGAGCTTTGTCTACAGTCACACGACCTCTTAAACTTCTGTATGCTGTCCACATTCATGTTTTCATAGTTCAATTTATTCCATTCATTCAGTACTCATGTCCTATAAAACTACTCTCAATCCCTTCTGGCTAGTTTCTTGCTTAGTTTCATGTTTTCTTCTATGACTGTAGTTCTCTCCTCGCATCTTACAAAGAATTGTTCAATGTTGATATCATCAAACAGGTTAAAACATTTAAAGGTTGTGATCAGGTAACCTTCACTCTTTCTTTTATGGTGGACAAATTTAAGGCCTCCGGTCTTTCCATGTAACACAGCTATCTTCAGTTTGTTGCCTTGTAATCCTTCCCTACTAGTTCTTAGTCCTTCTTTAAGTGCAATAACCAAATTTGAGAGGCATATTCTACTTTTAGCCGAGTGAAGGATGTGAACATGCTGCTAAATATCTCCTCATACATCTACTCTGATGTTGTTCTAATATTTGTCAGTAGAAAATCTGTCTTCATTACTGATCGCGTAATATGGGACTCTAGAGCCGGGTTGGGGACAATTTTTACTCTAAATCTGCGTCACACACAGATTCCTGCAACTTACTTCCTGCTAGATGATTTTCAAATTAAGACCTTCTTTTGCTGTATCCCAGTCTCATTACTTAATAACCACCTGGGTTGGATTTCATCAAACTTGTGTTATGCCAACTATGGATTTTGTCCAGGTTAGTTTGGAATGAAGCAATCATTCTTGTTTTTCACTACCTTCATGACCTTGCATCATCCGCAAACATATTTAGGTGGAGTCCAATCCTTCTGGCAGGTTATTTACATAGATCATGAAGAACTTTGGCACGCCTCAACCCACCTCGAGAAAGCTCTATTGACATGCATCCTTTGTTCCCTTCCGCTAAGACAATCTTCTAGTCATCAATAAAATCTCCTCCTTATTACTGCTTGGAGATCTAGCTTTATCAGCTTCCCATGTAGCACACTGTCAAATGCTTTCTGGCAGTCCAGATACATTAAATATTCGCTCAGCCTTATCTTTTGTCTAAAACAGATCTCACTCTCTCGTAGAAATCTAAGAGGTTCGTTATACAAGACCTCATTTTCTTGAACCAGTGTTGTCTCTCGTTTAAAGAGTTTACCCTCTGCAGGAAATCATCCATTTCTGCCTCGCTGATTCTTTACTGTACTCTCATTGTGCGTGTGTGTGTAAACTGTTTGGTACTTTCTGGTTAGATTTCCATAATGAAGGAGAGTAAAGTCTAATGAGTAATGCAAAAAAAGAAAACATGCGCAACAACAGCCTTCGACTGAAAACAGAGATATGTCCTAGAAATAACAAAGAAACAATTGACAAATCAAACACGAGCATTTGCCAGTTTGAAAGCTGCAGTCCCTGGAAAGCTAATCAATACCTAAACTTTAGAATAACCTGTATAAGATCGCTTTCCATATTCTAGTACCAATATTTACTGTTGAGGGAACCAAGTATCCAAATCTCTATGAATGCCAAAAAAAAAATGTTTTACTCACATAACTGTCGAATCCTAAGGTCCGTATTTCTTGCTGAGCCAGACAAGCCCACATGGCGAGCAAACGCTACCTGCAGCAAAAGAATGCTGAGAACTTCACGGAGGCGGACGGCAGTACGAGGCTGTACGTGGGCCGAGAGTCGATCTTCCCTGGACCCACCGGCTGGCCAATTCCTCACGACGCCCCCTATAAAGAGCAGCTGAACTGGTGCATCATGACCGTTTTGGAGGTGAGTCAGTGCCTCCACTGTGCAGGTTAAGGTTGATACTCTACCGTGATGCATGGACGAACTGGTTCTTGTCCTTTATTCCTATAACCATGTCAAGCCTGTTGGTAGCGTTTGAGAAGTAAAAATCATATTTGACATCATGATGCTCTCTCTCCTTTCTCCTAGCATGATATGACGACCTGCTTGCAGGGTATCGAGAACAACACAAAACTGTTATCAAAACATAATCTAAATATTTTCCCCTAAAGAGGATTTACAAACGTAAAATGAGTAACAATACGAGACTCATTTACTTCATGACCAAAGAAGTTCTAGCAACTATTACATGCATCATTCTATCTGATCTGGTACAGCATCATGTGGGTAAAATTTTGTCATCTTAATGAAATGTCTCATCCTATATGTAGCGGTAAACTATTCTATCGTAATGCTGCAAGATATGATGATGCAACAACCTGTATGTTATGGCGCCACAATCTCTTAGTAATTATAGAAACAGGTACAACAAAAGTGACTGTGAAAAGGGAGAATTGACTTTATCATAGCCAGTCAAAACAGAGATAACATAAAAAAGAAATCTCAAAGGTTTCACAGAAAAGAAAGAACAAGTACTCCTCTTCCATGTAATTGCAAGCCATTCATTGCAGCCCTCAGACCAATTTCAGCCATTCATTCTTGCATTACTATGCTGTTTAAGAGCAGGGTTGAGAGAGCTGAAGAGATTGTGTTGAAATGGTTTGGACATATCAAGAGAATGAGTGAGGAAAGGTTGAAAAAGAGGATATATGTGTCAGAAGTGGAGGGAACGAGAACTGGAAGACCAAATTGGAGGATGGAGTGAAAAAGATCTTGAGTGATCGGGACCTGAGCATGCTGGAGGGTGAAAGGCATGTAAGGAGTAGAATGAATTGGAACGATGTGGTATACTAGGGTTAATGTGCTGTCAGTGGACTGAACCAGGGCATGTGAAATGTCTGGGGTAAACCATGGAAAGGTCTGTGGGGTCTGGATGTGGATAGGGAGCTGTGATTTCAGTGCATTACATATGACAGTTAGAGAATAAGGGGGTGTATGAAAGATTTGGTATGGCAGAGGATGCAAAGGAAATGAAGCGTGGAGTAGTAAAGTGGGTGAAATGTAATACTGAGATGGTTTGGGAATATGGAAAGTATGCAAGATGGATTGTTTACAAGGATAGTATGTGATAATGCAGTTAAAGGGGTTGGTGTGAGAGGAAGACCACCTGTGACATGGTGAATTAAAGTCGAAGAGTACTGGAGAGAGAGAGATAGGGG
>JAUUEC010128952.1:0-11224 GCA_032361885.1 Panulirus marginatus
GTTTCTCTGAGAGGTGGCATGGCATAAAAGCCTATAACAGCTTTTGCTACACCTGTCTACTTTGCATACATGGTTTATAACTAATTAGGACCAGGTAGCTAGTGTTTGGTGATAACTTTGGTCACTTTATCACAGTTCAGGTATCCATTTGGTGAGCAATCCAATTGCATGAATGTCGAGTCAGACCCTGCCTAATATCCCTCAAGTCAACATTCAGCAAAAGTTAGCCAAAAGATTTTAATTTCTCCTTAGCTTTGGAAGCTTAAAAATGATGCTACACAGTCATACTACATTATCATTGTGATTGTTTTCTGTAGAAAATAAGTACAATCATCTACAAGAGCTCTGCTTGCTTTATGAACAATTATTATTTTTTATTTTGTTCTGTTCCTAAACTGGTTTTGTATACTGAAGGTTTTGGATTTATTAATTAGTAAACAGCACTGTACCTTACTTGCTTGGCTTGTGTATTAACTGTGCTTCCAGACCTTACCATGATATAGTAAGCTTTGCTGGATTTTGAATATTTTTACCTGATAAAGATTTATGACAACTTCCATTTTTGCCTTTAACTTTGCGTAATTTCCCAAATTAGGCTTGAATCTTATTAGTATTTTGATAATCCTGATGCATGCTGTAGTCTTACAAACACTATTAGAATATGATTGATGTACTCCATCTGTTGCGGATAACAGTTCTTTGTTTTACCCAAATTGATGTCGTATTGTTTGACCACATTACAAGACCCATCATGTCAAAGATCTAACTCCCTCATTTAGCACGTATCCCTCATTTGTCTTGTGCTATCCCTACATAAATTCACACCAAACTTTAGGATGTGTCTTCCCTCCTGCTAGGAGCTTCTAGGGCAGCAAGATGAAGGTATATATATTTATCCATATCTCTGATGCCTGTTCCCATCAGGAATTCCATCAAGGGGGTGACCACAGCAAAAGTCTCCATAACTGGTGGACTCCAATGCCGCTTTTATGACCTTAGTGCCTCAACCTTAACAGGCCACTGCCAGAGGGCAACTCCATAAATCATTGTCCCTGGACCACCTTTGTAGAAGTTCCAGCAGCCCAAGGCTGCACCCCTTTCAGTAGCAAGGAACTGGTGGACTCCTTTGGAATGAGAAATTCTTTAATGAGACTTGAACTCCAAATAATACAGCCTTGTCAAAAGTGGCTTTTTACTTGCATTGGAACATCATTCAGGCAAAGGCCGATAATATATATGTTTTCTTAATACCCTTTTGCCATTTTACAGTTAGAAAGGAAGCATCAGGAATGAAGAATGGCCTCAGTTTTTCACATCCATTCTTTGTTGTTATGTATAATACAGCGAAACTAGAGCCCCCTGTCCACAGCCGAGCATCTCCGACTTTTCTGTAGGTTTTCCTGATACCTTCATATGCCTTGGTTTAGCCTAATGTTGGAAGTGGAGGAAGCAAGGGGGAAGAGGAGACACCTGCATGAGTTAGAATGAACATGAGTTATGATATATTTAGGAGGTGACATACTGTCAGCGGGCTGAACCAGGGCATGTGAAGCAGTTAGAGGAAGCTACAGAGTGGTCTGTGAGGCTTGGCTATGGATGTTGGGTTACTAAAGAGTGGATGTGAACAAGTGAGGCCATTGCTTGAATGTTCCTGGCACTGTCTTGCTAAGTTAAGTGAGAGGAAACACATATGAAAAAAGCAGAATTTGCTATAGCAAACATTCATTCATAGGAAATACTATTCATGATTTCATTGATTTTTTGTGTTATGTCATTCTCAATATATCTGATATTCTTGTGTTGCCATACAAGTGTTGCTATCTCTACTATTCCAACAGACTGTAAATATTAAGTATATTTTCATTTAAATGGGGTGGATCAAAAGTACGTAGGTACTCACCTTTTCGTAGGAATTAATTGATGTTTTCAATCCCAACTTTGCAGGTTGACAAAGTTCAGAAATGCCCATTTCTAAATTTTAAAGGTCTGTTACCAGTGATAATGAAACTGACAAAGGCTTGGCTGTCTAAGACAAGTACTGATGTTTATTTTCTTAAAGCATCCTTTATGGCAAGGGCAAAAAAGGCCCCAGTCAAAGGTCATTGAAGGTAAATGAAATAAAGTGAGAAATAAAGCAAGTAGAAATTATTCAAGGCTTAGCCAGTATTTGTAGACCTAACTGTTAAAAGTAGAAAGGTAATTCTCAAGTGGGGGGGCGGGTCTTTATCCAGAAACTGTTCTGAGCAATCTGAATTCACCACAAAAATTTCTGAAGTTGTATACACAACTTTTTTAGTTGCTACTTTTAATACTCACCTCAATTTTGAAAGGTTTGATTGAATTTTGTAATTTCATCCCAAAGTCTAGGATAACAGTTACCAGTAATAGTTTTTTGCCCATGTCAGTGAATTGGCCAACAGTTATGGATGCTTAAAATCACCCAGGTTGGACCCATGTGTAAAATTTTCAAAATCTTCGTAAATTTAACAATAGTACCACTACCCAGTGAACTTAACCCTCATTGCCTCTCATTTATTATGACAGGAACTCCTAGAAGACTTCAATTCTGGTGGATTCAACTTAGATCTGATGGATGATGATGGGCCAGCATTTACGAGTGATCCTGTTTTCTCGTCACCTCAAGTCTCATCCCCTAATTCGTCACATCATTCTTTTGAAGATGCTCTTTCACCAGACTCCATGGACATTGTTCCGTGATCATGTACATCAGGAAATTACCTCACATCAGCCTACATAAATGTTGGAGTTACAAGATATTCAAAGAATGTACGGGTTATACAAGTGATATGTTTTTGGATTGCTGGTTTATAACTGTCTGTACAGAAGTCATACTTAGAAGTGAGTATGAAACAGAATACGAAATATTTCTCACCCAGAAAGGACGTTATTTCTCGGATGTACTATCACTCGTTAACCAATATAAATCAGACTCTTCCAAGGACTTTACAGCTGTTGGATTCATTACATGGAATGGAAAAAAATATTGGAAAACTTAGATAATGAAAGTGGAACAAACAATAATGCCTAAAACATATATTCCTTAGTAATGATAAAGGTTCTGAGTTTGTTACTCTGACCATTCGTATCATAAGGCCTTATTTTTTAAAAGAAAAGGCTTTCATGATCATTAATATGATAATGAACCTTACATAATTTGAGCCGTTTCTCTTTAAGTAGGATGGACAAAAGCTTATGCTTTATACTGTTTCCCACTACTAGGGTGGCACCTCCCCAGGCATGAACGGCTAACGTAGTGTGGAGCCATAACCTAAGAAGAGTAACGAGCTCAGACTGTAGTCTCATGAAAGACTCCCTGACTATCCTTGGTATAATCCTGTCTTTCAAACTGTCACAAAGAAATGAACAAGAAAATATCTGAAGTGCTTTATTTAACATAAAGTGATGTTTATGCAGATTCAGAAATGTATTTTTTTTTTCACATTCACCAAGTAGCCACACAGTTTCATCACAACATTATCCTTAGAAATATTTATTTACCATTTCTGTGTCTTGCTGTATTTCATGCTCCCACTTTCTACTTTGCTTCTTATTTATATTTAATGAGGATACCTTCATTCTTTTCACTGTTACCAGGAAAACCCACATTCTTCTCACATTTATGATCCAAGTGGTAACTGCACTGCTTATATGACAGACAAACCAAAAAATGGATCTGTTCTCCGGGTTTCAGGCACTGCCATTGGGTCTTCATCTCTTCAGAGTGTAAAGACTGCAGGTGTGCAAAATGTTTAGGGAAGATTCTACATGTGTCGTCCCATTCCAAATACAGAAAATGGCATACAGAAAACAGATATGGTATATAGATATATGCATATGAGATAAATTTAACATTATAAATTGGTTCAGGCAGCAAGTTTCTAAACTAACCTGTTTGCTATTTTATACAAAACATTTTTTGATATTTTGTAAAAAAGTTTTTTCAGTACTTCTATGAGATTAAGTGCTTATCCATATCATTTTTACCTCATAGAAGACTGTCCTTTATGGGTACCTGAGCCTGAATCCATACTATACTTTTCAATAAACCTCCACGTTTAAGTTAAAGCAAAATAAAAGGCTGTTAATAACCTTTTTTTGATGAAATGTATGAATGCTAAAATTCTTTATACTTTGTTTGTGAATCCCTCTTACTATTACAGACTGTACAAACCAGTATCATTCTGCTGTGGTAATACCTTCTACTGATAAGAAACATTACAGTGATCTGGTGCGACACTTTGAAATACAACAGTTTACTGCAAGGTGAAAACAGACCAACTATGGAAATAGGATTTTTGTCTACTTCTTTGTGCATTACTCTTGTAGAATCTTATGTCATTTACTCATTATGAACTGCAGTTAAGCCAAATTGTTCATTTAAAAAGGTGTACAGTAAAAATATGCAGGACTTGTTAATCTAAAATCTAGCACACACATACTAGCTGACAAGACAATTTATGATAAATAACATCAAGTGTTGATTGTCTTTTATCTTATGTATATAAAGGTAATGATACAACTGGTAAATAACCATCAACATACCTCCTTCGTAAAAGAGTTTAAGCCCTAATCTTTCAGCAGTTCAAATAATAAAACTTCAGTTTCTTGTCGTATTTATGTAATTCAACCCAAGGGGAAAAAATGGCCACGGCTACTAAACTTACCATTTTAATTTTAAATGACTGTGATTTGCAACAATAACTGAACACCAGTAGGATTAGAAACATAACTGTGCAGAATGCTGGAAATGGTAACCTACATGTGTCAGCTCATTGTAGTCTGCATGTTGTCCTGAATGCATGTTTATTTGTGAGAAAGAGATGTGTGAGGTGTTGCCTATGCATTGAAATTCATCTGATTCTTTCATTAAGCATATGTAAAGATGTAAATAGTTTGTGATCTTTAGTTGTAATTTGAATACTTTTTTATTTAGTCATATCATTTCTTTCATGACAAAGGCTGTAAATGGTCATTACAAGCTCCTTCTTTTCTCTAGAATTTCTTGACCATCTGCTGACGGTGTCTGGTTTTACACCCTTTGTCAAATATTAGTAACTTTTAAGATTAGCTCACTCTTTTTAACCTAAGACTCGTGACAGTCTTGGAATTTTAACCAACAACGGAACCTGACTAACAAGCAATTTGGATATTAACTGAAAGGGTTGTAGCCTCCACCATTTTTTCTGTTTTCTCCATGGAAACTGTTGTCTCTCATTCTGCTTCTTAATCATGATCAGAAACATTTAAATTTGCCTTACCTGGTATTACTGTACAATTTCACATTTTGTAATACTTGTACGTGAATTTACTTTATGAATGATATCTAATAGTAATAAAAAAGAATCTGTGAATTAAAACATAAGGCATTACAGCATACTCTTCCTGCATTGATAGTCATTTTCATGAGCACTTACGTGCATAGCATTTGCCATTTAACCCTTTCAGGAAAGCTTTTAATTTTCTTTGCTTTATATCCAGTGGATAAATTTCCTAGACTGAAAAATAGTATCCCCACTTAGTGGTTTGACAAAAAATAAAAAGATACATAATTATCCAGCAAAACTGTTGCCAGAAGTGCTCCTGTTGCGGTAGTTATGCTGTAGAAATCCCATGTGCTACATGTGACAATGTGAAATGGAGCTCTGTGTAAATAACATTGTTTCATCGATTAAGGAGCTGATTCTGTGGAATCTGTCTTGCCTTATCTTGTACGTATTGTTAAACGGCATATGATATTTCTAAAATTAACAAATGGAACTTCCATTTCAGTGAGTTTTAGCAACCAAGGAAAATTACTGTTGAGGTAGAGACAACAAAATGGGATGTGAAGTTGCCATTTTTATTAATGTAATATTCAGTCTAAAACTGCATTTGTGGATATCATGACACTGTTATCTCACCTCTAAGGTGAGAGTTGTGATATCAAAATTGGTCATGATCCATTTCCTGTGGTGTAATATTCTGTTTTTTATTTTGTGGTCCTGCCACTGCTTAATGTTGTTATGCTGAAATGGTGAAATCACTCACCACATACGAAAAGACAAATAAATTGTATATTTGAGTAATGGCATGGTTTTATTTTCCATTTTCAGTTTAATAATCATAATTCAAAATCATACTACTAACAAATTTTATGGATTTATGCAATGAAAATAGTAGGTAGTAGATGGTAGGCAGCCACCGACCAGGGAGGTATATTACCGGTACTACCCATCTGGGTATCGGGAGGATCAGTGACAGCTGCATGGTGAGCCAGCACTTTAGTGGCTGTCAAGCTGCACTCCTCTGACCCAGATAGCTGTCTTTTCTTTCTGCCTCACCCACACGTGGACTGCTGGCATTCTGTCCACATACATACAAAATCTCCTTGTCACACATAACACCTGACAACACTTGACTCACACAACTCATTCTTCATAAACCTAGATTTTCCTGCTGTGCTATTAACTAACCCTACCTTTTTGGCAAAATGGTAAGTGCAACAGACATTAGTAGTAGGTAGGAACAGTAGGTAGAAGCATTAGACAGAATTTAAGTAGACGTAGTAGGTGGGAACTTAAGAGGGACCATAACACAGAAGTAGTAGGTTGGAACATTAGGTAGTAGTAGTTAATAGAAATATTGTATAGGAGCCTCTGGAAACACTGTGCTAGAGTTGCCATTTACCAGTGGCCTGTTAAGGGCAAGGCACTGAAGGCTACAGAGCTGCACCGTAGTTCAATCATGGAGACTCTTTTGCTGTGGCCACCCCCTTGATGGAACAGGCATTAGAAATAAAGATAGACATGCAATAAACATGCATGCATAGAAAACGCCAGTCTTCATAGATTAACTGACAATATGAACGTCAGTATGATCTAAAACATTATCCTTTACATTTCGATCGTCAATAAGTGATTGAGGAATACTCTATGAAGAGATGGGAAAATGTAGGATTGATTATCAAAAATGTATGGGAAACGTTTGTAGAGATCAACAGTATCTACGAAAACCTCACCGTATTCCCCTAATGGTGTGAATGGCTACAAGAATTTTCATCTCTGCTGACAGTGATAACTGGTACAATGCTAAATCACAAGTGTATTTCAACTAGAATACTAGTGTGAGCTTTCTTCGTCTGTTCCAGGCACTTCCTTGCTTAATGTCCAAAACTAATTTCAATGCTATGTTAAATTGATGAATATTAGTTATATGGTTCCACTAAAGTAAAATTTTACCAAAAACCAAAAGGCTTCTACTAAGTCTAGCAATACCATGATTCTGATATTTGTCCATTACATGAATTACATGGTGCAACAGAAGAATTACCATGCCCTAACTCTCTATATCTCTGATGCCCATTCCCTCCAAAAACCCCCTTCAAAGGGGCAGCCGCAGCAAAAGTCTACACTTATCACTATCCTTACATTTACTCCATGAAACTGCACTGGTATGGAGAAAGGTACATCATCTTGCATAAATTATAAAACGTTAAATTATGAGAATGAAATCATCCAACAAAGTCGCATTCTATAAATATCTCATTGCAGTAGTGGGCACCATGTAAGTCTTAGACGAGTTACCTTTGTAGTCAACATTTAGATGCTGTTAGTTTATATAAGTAAAGGTAGTTACAACAGTAAGTATTTACTTTCCTTATGCCAGTTTATTGTAGGCTATTGTCTCCATAGAAAACAAATTAGAAAATGAAAAAGCTATAATTTTGTGGAGGGTGAAGGAACCACACTCCAGAGTATGTGGAGTCCAAGATGTATTTGAATGTTTATATATACACCAAAAAGTGAACAACACTAATAAAATAAAAACTATAAGAATATGCCAAAACTTGGACTAAATTACTTTATTGCTTCTTATTAAAGCTCTTGCAAGACCCCTCCTATTCCATGTGGTTTCCCTTGATGATGAAGATCATTTAATAAATGAAAATACAGATAAGACCTTTGATACAAATTGTCATTCTGACGTACCTAAATTACAAGGAAATGGTTTGAGAAGCAAGCCCCCAAACCTGTCATGCAGACAATTCAGAAATAGCACAAAAAAGGTTAATGCCAAATGGCTTGTCAATTGAATATACAAATGAAAGCCCAGTAGACTTATTAAAATATTAGACGTATGAAATGAAAAACAGAAGCCACCAGGTGTCAATGAAGATAATGCAAAAATGCAGACTTATGAAATTAAACTCATTCTCTTGTGATGAACCCTGGAATGTATGACAGAAAATGATGATGTTGCCTGGGTTGAGTAATTTACCTCAATAGAATTTATATGGTAATACCCCGCATGTATGTATATATGTGTGTATATGAGTGGATGGGTCTTTCTTCGTCTTTCTAGGCGCTACCTTGCTGACGCGGGAAACAGCGATCAAGTATAATAAACAAATGAAATACCCCATATCATGCTCCCCTTGTCTAAATCACTTCTAAAGGCTTCTTATTATACTGGATGAGTTTCCTGTAAATCCATAAATCACTTTTGAAGTGCCCGAAACTTTAGACGACCAAGTAATGTTGAAAAACCACTGATCGGCAAAATAACCTCTGGCACACCGATTCCATCCAACCAAGCCGGCAAAATAACCGCTACGTGATGTAAATGAACACCTTTGGGATGTTTCTTCCTCAGACAAAATCCATCAAATCCACTCCATATAATCTGTTTGATGCCTTTGATTTAGAAATTTTTGAAACGGTCCGTGTGCTATGGGTATAGTGGTCTACCGTGTAGGTCAATGCACCTTGATGGTCCCGGTCACCTGCAGCCCAATTTTTTTTCTTAATTATTAACTTATATTAATATAAGAAGAAAAAAAGAGGTCTTCTGTCAAATATATATCTAAGAAACCTTAATGGCGTCTTCTCAGAGCCAATGAAGCATTTTATTCTCTGCTCCCTCGTCCTCCCACGTGCAAAACGGACCCGAACACGTGTCGGACATAATTGACCTCGGGGTTGACCTGGGTCAAGTCGGGGGGAAGTTTCCCGCCAGGCGGCAGCACCGTCCCAGCAGACGATACGATCGTTCGAATCCCTTCCCTTGGCTTCGTATTGCATTTCTTCATTTCTCCCCCCCCCCAAATAGATAATATAAACTCTCGTTCACGCTCTAGATTAAAACAATAAATGGCTTAAGTAAATCTTATTTTTTTTTAGTTTTTTATGCCATTTTTTGGTATTTTTAGGGTAAATGAATATTTAGAGATGACGCAATACACGAACGCCACTCGGATTTATTTACGGCTGCTTGGCATAAAAGGCAGTGACTAGCACAGGTAGATGACTCTACTCCTACTTCTGATAACGACCCTTACAATCTACCGGGTGAGTTACGAACTACTGCCGTGTAATTAGAGAAATGAGGTGGGTGTCAGTAGTTTGGGGGGGAGGGGGTGGAGGTGTCAGCATTGGCCATGGGGTCTGACTCTGGGGCCCAAGGCAGCGACACTCGTCTCCCGGCCGTGACAACAGGTTGTTCGGTCTCCAGTAGTTCAACTGTCGTTATTTACCTGGTTATTTATCGACGTAAATGACAGTAAATGATTTATCTTTTAATTAGAAATCGCGTCTTGCAGATGGTCATCTAAGGAGACGGTTTTAAAGTTCCCTAAAGTAATTAGTTTCTGTAATTATTACGTCCCAGTAAGAGATAATTAAAGTAGTTTTTTTTTTAATTGTTAGTGTTCAAATATGGTAGAGATTTGAGGCTAGAAAATTGATGGGGGGAAAAGTGTGCCATATTCCCAGAATGTTACTCGCTATAATCTGATAGAATTTCTTGACGACTGTTATGATGTACTGCGGAGAGTGAACTGAGATCAGGAGTGTGTAATTATCGAATTATTTTTTACCCACTGATGATAAATGTGGGTAGTGGTGTGATCTGTGAAGGTCATGGAGAATGTGGGGTTACGTATTGTAAAAGTGGGTGAAATATTTTTACTGATCAGTAGGAATTATAAAAACATTGCGTAGTTTTCCTCTAGTAGTCGGAATGTACCTTCTTTTTTGCGTAGTTTTAAAAATATGATTGGTTTCGTTTTGTGTTTATATACGTTTCTTAGGAAGCTTCTTTTGTGAAGTCATTTGTTTTCTTCCACTGGAGACGACCACATCTCTCAAACAAACTGACAGTCAGGTTTTATTTAAACACAGCACTAAAGCAATCATAGATATTTCAAATAACTAACGAATCGGGTAAAGTTTGTTCCAAATGTGAGTTGGGTGAGATTTTCGTGGGTTCTTATTAGTTACATAATTGTTTCAAGAACTTGTACATTATACATCGTTATTTTCTCTGGTATTCAGAGCTTTCTCTCTACTATCGTCATGTTTATTATTGAAGAGTAGAGAAAATAAGTCCTTAATTCATTCTCGACAATAAATCTAGGCTTTCTGTAAGAAATTGAATTTGATTCTGTACGCAAGATGTGAAGACGAAAGTAAAACATTACCGATGAAAGCTTGGCAAAAGTTTGAAAAATCGCACATGATGTACCATTATAGGGGTACTATAAAACTAGCTTTGGAAAATCATTATTTTTGTTTTGCAGTAGTGCATTGTGTGGAAGACGGAACAAGATTAAGGGAGTTTGAGATGGGTGGTGTTGTCTTTGTCGACGTCATCTGTTGTCCACCTGTCTGTCTGATGTCGTCATGTTTTTAACTTTATATGTGACCTTTGCCATAACTCGTAGAAAACTAATTTAGGTGCACATGGAGCTTTAACCAGTTTTTTTTTCCAGCATCTGATTGTAATTGTAAGGCATAGGATTTTTCATGAATTAGGCTCCAAATAGAAAGATTCAGCTTTGATATTAAAGATTCTGCAGATGTCTTTATATCCTTTCAAGGTTATTGCAAATGTCCATGAAATTATTTCATGAACATTTGCAGTACCCGAAGAACTGCAAGTTTCCTTGATAAGTTCATAATAATCCTTTTCTCCTTTTATTTTTTGATTGATTTTTTCATATGTAAATTTGAATTGGTAGTTGACGTGATTAGTGGATAAGGAAAACATTCCGTTGTATGATTCTCTACATTTTTTTCAGGTTTGGTGATGTGTTAGTTTATGATGAGACGCAGTGGCCCTGGAGGGGGCGGGGGAGCAGGGGGGTTTAGCAAACCTCCACCTGCTCCCCTTACACATGGAGGTTCTAGTCTAGTGCGGCTTCACACTACCGAGGTTAATGGGTCAC
>JAUUEC010130059.1:0-11218 GCA_032361885.1 Panulirus marginatus
AACTAAGAGGCCAGAGAATGAATGTATATATGTAGATAGATAGGCAAATAGATACATTAGCTAAATGTGAAGGAGGATTAAGAAAAAGACGGGGGACTCACCTCCACTGGGATCATCCTAAACAGAGTCTATGCAATCCTCATAGTCAACAACGAAATCTCTTGTATAGAGAATTTCAAGACACGGATGTGAAAAGCATTGCTCTTTGGCCACGTACTTACCTCGGTTTCTCCTCCTTCAGGAATACGACTTCGTCGTGGTTGGGGCCGGGTCGGCCGGCAGCGTCGTGGCCTCGCGCCTGAGCGAAGATCCGGAGGTGGAGGTCCTCCTGCTGGAGGCTGGGGGCCAGGAGACGGTGCTCTCTGAGGTGCCCGGACTGGCGGCCAACCTGCAGCAATCGGCCATGGACTGGCAGTACAGGGCCGAACCCTCGACCACCTCCTGCCTGGCCATGGTGGACAACAGGTCAGTTCCTACCCGCTTCTTGCTCCCACAGTCATTCCCTAGGTCTTCGCATCTCTGCTTAGGAAGAGTGAGAGAGAGAGAGGGATCTGGTTAACCAACTTAAGATGTTAATGACCGACTTTAAATCATTAGTGATAGTAATTCTGTTAATTAAGCTACCTGCTCTTCATCATTTGTTTTCAATAAGAAAATATTTGCAAGTTTTTTGCCTTTGCATCATGGAAACGTATCATATTTGCATGTGTTGTTACTAGTCTGAGGTTGTGAGTCCGAAACACGTTATGTTCTGACCTTTGGCCCAAACTGGTTCTCACCTGTTATTGTTAAAAACTCTGTCTCATCCCTGAGTGGAGGCAATATGGCTCCCACAGAGTAATTTTCCCCCCCAAAAAATGAATGAAAAATACACTTGATACAGTATTGAACTAAATTTCAAAAGACGTTGCCGGTACCAAGCAAAATATCTGACTTGCTAAATAAATGACTGCATAGAAAATGTGTATGTATACGGGCTGCACACTGACCAGTAACTCATATTTTCCTCAGGGTGATGAGGGGTGGTCACTGGGTTTAAGAATTAATTTGTGGAATTTTGTTTATGTAGACTCGTTGTTCATGAGTCTGTGACTTTTCAGCGGTTTCCCGCTGGGAAAGGCTTTTGGATGGTTTGAGCCATACCATACTGTTTATCACATGTAAACTGCCGAAAAATTCATTATATGGTGCCCTCCGACAACCCCCTCTCCCCAACACACACACACTCATGCGAATGGCGTCGTGAGAGACTCAACCTCTCATTGAAATGATTTTGTAGATTCCATATAATTCATCTTACCTAGAGCATTGATTACCATTTATTTTTTTACCTTTTTATAGCAGTGTGTGTGTGTGTGTGTGTGTGTCTGTACTGACCTACGGTTTGCTTAGTACCTGTAATGCCTCGCCCACCGCCATATAGCAGTGGGCTGGTCGCTATATAATGATTCACACCGATGATCGGATAGGCCTTGCTGTGACACAGGTGCAACCTGCCCCGGGGGCGCGTGCTGGGAGGCAGCAGCGGCATCAACTATATGCTCTACGTCCGGGGCAACAGAAGGGACTTCGACAGCTGGGAGGCGCAGGGGAACCCAGGCTGGGGCTACAGACACCTCCTGCCCTTCTTCACCATGTCTGAGGACAACACAGACCCGGACGTCTCCCAGGGTTAGAATCCCGCCTTATTTCCTTCAGTTTCCCATTCATTTATAGTTTTCTTTGATACCAATTTTCTCATAGAAAATGTAGTCAAGCCGATGTGACACCCATCTCTCCCCCTTCAGTGCGACTGTACGACCCCAGATCGTCAGTCAATAATAATTCGTCTGGAATTATCTTAAGGTCGGACTATGAATTATGAGTTAATCCGCTGACCAATGAGGAGGGGTCGTACCGTCGTGCCCTGGGGATTAACGCTGGCGATTTACTTCCAAAATCTAGATTACTTACGATGAGATTTACCGACGGTGTTGTGTCCGTGGGACAGAGTACCACGGGACGGGCGGCTTGATGACGGTTGGTCCGGCGCCCTGGTCCACCCCGCTGGCCCAGGCCTTCCTCGAGGCCGGCCGAGAGCTCGGTTACCCTGCTACTGACTGCAACGCCGAGCGGCAGACGGGCTTCATGCTGCCGCACGGCACCATCCGCCGCGGCGCCCGCTGCTCTAACGCCAAGGCCTTCCTCCGCCCGGCGCGGCTCCGGCCGAATCTCCACGTCGCCTTAGGGGCCTTCGTCACCCGGGTCCTCATCGACCCTGTAACGCGACGGGCGCAGGGCGTGGCGTACGACCGCAGCGGAGGAGGAGAGAAGAAGAAGAAGGAGAAGAAGAAGGAGGAGAAGGAAGAGGGTCGGCTGGTGGGTGCGCGACGGGAAGTAGTACTGGCGGCGGGCGCCATCAACACCCCACAGCTGCTGTTGCTGTCGGGCGTAGGACCAGCCCGACACCTGGCCAGCCTTGGGATCCCCGTCGTGGCCGACCTGCCCGTCGGACGCAACCTGCAGGTGAGAGGCGCCCCCGAGCGACAGGTATTTGCAACCACATTCAGTTGTCAATGTCGTACTGTAAAAAAGACAAAATTTGTCGTTTCATGAGTTTAGGAAGCATTATTATCAATTCCTATATTCAAATGAGACAACCAAGCCTTTCCATAAAGGATTTTTTACAATTGAGTAGCCATAGGCACGATAAAAAAGCTTAAAAATATAAAAAAAGAATATTAAGGAATGATTCAGAGACGAGTATAAATGTTGCCATTAGTGACATCAACAGTCACTGGCGGTCAAATGTTGAAGCTACTGCGTCAGGTTAGGTCAGGAGCGGCGAGGCGTTCCGGTCCAGAGAAAATATGTTATATAATGGTAATTATGTGTGTGTGTGTGTGTGTGTGTGTGTGTGTGTGGTTGGAGTCGGTAGCAGGCGAATGAAAGATAAAGATTATTTAAGCCAGAATCTGGACCATACATCAAATTATGGGATAAAGTAAAATTAAAAATTTTTTTGAAGAGATAATATCTTTTTTGTATGATTGCAATGACGGAAAATATATGGGTTTTACCATATAAATAAAAAATTAAATTAAGCAATTCATTATTATATTCAAGTAAATTTAACAATATATTTGATTAATTTACATAAATTATTCCGATATTTATGGAAACATAGGTATAATAAGGGAGGGCCCACTACTACCCAACCAGTAGGCCGGCCTTAATGACCCTTAAGTCAGTAGATAGGCCTAAAACCCCAAACACATTTACATTTACCAGTAGGCTGGGGCCCTCCGCCCCTTCCCCCTCTGAGCGGATGAACACCCGGGGCTAACCAGTGTGTCTGTGTCCTCCCCCTTCTGCCCTGGCCAGGACCACCTGGCGGCCGGGCTCATCTTCACCGTGGAGGACCCCGTGACCCTGATGTTCTCCCGGATCCACAGCCTGCCGGCCCTCGTCAGGTACTCCCTCTTCGGGTCGGGCCCGCTCGCCACCTTCGGGGGCGTGGAGGGCCTGGGCTTCGTCAGCACCCGCTTCGCCAACGCCTCGGACGACTGGCCAGACGTGCAGCTGCAGTTCGTAGCCGGATCCCACGCCTCCGACGACGGGGTCCACCTTCGACACGCCCTGGGCCTGCGCGAGGAGCACTGGACGCACTTCTACGCCCACCTGGCCCGCACGGACCACTACACCGTGCAGGTCAAGCTGGCCAGACCCAGGAGTCGGGGCTACGTCGAACTCCGCTCCAAAGACCCCTACCAACACCCGAGGGTAAGGTTAGCCCTGTGCCATTAACGGCACAGAGAGAGGGTTTATGGTCTCCGGTGTGCTGTTAACGGCTCAGGGCGAGGGTTTATGGTTTCGGGTGTGCCATTATTGGTACAGGTAGGCCCCGTGTGTGACTGTGAGTGCAGCTGCCTCTTGCCCTTAGACGTGTGTATTGCACAAACAGTTGTAATGTTGCTTCTGATTTGATTTTAGATAATATTCAGCTTTTTTATGGTAGCAGAATATTACTATGTCATATTTCTGTGTTTATTTTTCTCCGTACTGGATAATACACCGCGTAACATTTTTGGGCAAAATTTTGATAATTCTAATTTTCAAGCGTTAGTCATTAATTTCATTTTCTCTAAATAAGAATTTAGAGAAAACGAAAGTATGGTAAACTATAACTTTAATAGAGTCAGCTGATACTTAAAAATATGACTTATTTTCTTATAGAATGGCATTGCTTTTGAAAATGCACTTGCAACAATTGCCGGCTGACTACCAACCGAAACAATAGAACCCTCAGTGCAGTCCCACCTCAAAATATCGGCACAAAAATTTATACAGTAGACCACCTCCCACCCAAACCAGTCTATATAACTAACCACCAAACACCCAGATGGAGATAAAAACCTTACCCTTGCCTCACACTTCAGTAACCTCTACTTACAAATCTCCCCAACCTCCCATCACCTCCAACAAACACAACACAGACAAAACAAACACACACACTGACATAACCCGACAAACCACTAAACCCCCGACTTTGTCCCAACTCAGTCTTAAACCATAGACATACACTCGTCAGAAACCACACTCCCTAGACACACACGAGTCACACTTTCTCTCTCTCCCCCGTCTAAGCTCCGGACGTCACCCGTCTCACCACAACACTGCAGACACCGTCTCAACACATCCCATGACCCGTCATGCCCACCAATGCAATTACTATAAAGAGGAAACCCAGCACTTACTGCTCAGTTGCACTGCGATCTCTGTAGTTAGACGCACGCACAGCACAACACTGTATGACCTGTCGTCCCGACTGGCGGACGTGGCCAGCTGCCTGAGTGCTGCAGGGGCCTCATAAAGACAGAGGGGCCTGCTGGGGCAGGAGATAAGTATTGTCTGCATTTTGTCCTACGAATACGAGATATATTTTCCCAGACGACCCTTAGGGCTGGCCGTAGTCCTATCTCCCTAGGGAATGATAATCTTTGCTCACGGAACACAGTGTTTTGGGGAGAAAAAGGCTCTTTACTTTTCAAAACCCACGTTCATATGTTCAACGTTCGTATTCTAACTTAAATCACTGTTGAGACTTTCAATTTTCCATCAGGGTCCTTAATGGATGGAGTATCTATTGCCTCGATAACTGGTTTCGGTTTTCTAAGATGATTCCTTATACGTGACCAGATAGTGACCAACTACCTGAAGGAGAGAGAGGACCTGGCGGTACTGCTGGAGGGGATGAAGGTGGCGCTGGACTTGGCTAACACCACGGCCCTCAGGAGGTAAGCCCAGGAGCTGCTGGGGAACCACGAAGCTCTGGTAAGACGAGTCCTAGTGTCAACTAGTGTGGTGTAGGAGGACCAGGTGTGTATATATGGGTCTGGTGTGAATAAAAAGAGGGTCAGGTCAAAGACCAGGTCATCATACTCGAGGATTGTCACAAGGGGAAAGACCACAAGAGTTGAAGGTGAACAATAATTAATTCTGTTCTTAACTGCCTGTCAACCAGAACTTGTTCCTAACGACCCGTACTTCCAAGGGGCACTGTGATGCACACAGACAAACGGGGACATCTAAAGACGATTAAATTCTCTTCAGGTTCGGATCGCAGCCGTTCGACCGCCCTGTGCCCGGATGCGAACACCTGCCTCGCGTTTCTGATCTCTACTGGGAGTGCTACCTGCGCCACCTGACCTTCACCATCTACCACTATTGTGGCACCGCCAAGATGGGGCCCTCCCGGGACCCCACCTCCGTCGTCGATCCTGAACTAAGGTCAGTCACTTTTCCAACTTAAGTTAATTTCGACACATTAAGCTGACCCTAACCCAACTTAAAGTCCATTCTGATCTATCTTACTTCGGCCCTGATCCCGTCTTGGGTTAGGTACATACATGAATATACAACATTTGTAAAATATATACATAGGATACTGAAGGAATACTCGAAAATTCTTGTAGATTTGTAAACTTCACATATACTGACGAAGACATTTTTGTCTACATTTTCAAATGTTTTCCATCTACAAAACTGTTTAAACTTTGTCATATCATCACTTTTGGGAATATAATCTTTTTTTCATAATCACATAATATCTGGTAAATGGCAACTCATTTCTTTACCTTTTCAAAGTTCCTTTCCCTGTAATAATTGTCTTGCAAATACTCCTTAATATGAATATCACCAAAATAATCTACAACAAATGGTTGATCCATTTCAACAGTTTTTTCTCCATACGTATATATTATTTGAGACTTACTAAGTCAAAGAATAAGTCAGAAACAAGGGATTTTATGACAAAAGAAAATAGAAAAAGGAGTCGACCACACGGAAGTAGGGTAAACATAGCTAATTTCAGATTCCGTCGAAGTTTAGGGTAAAGATACTTTTTTGGCTGATTGTACATCACTATGTCTACAAAATCCCCAACACATCTTCACTTTATCCCAGCATGGCTGTCTCTCTAGTGTCCCATAAGTCCCAGCAAGGCCCTCTTGTATCCCAAGTCCCAGAACGACCCTCCTGTGTCCCAGATGTCCCAGAATGACCCTCCCGTGTCCCACAGGGTGCACGGCGTGTCAGGGCTGCGGGTGGTGGACGCCTCCATCTTCCCGAGTATCACGACGGGCAATACCAACGCCCCGGTGACCATGGTGGCCGAGAAGGCCGCCCACATGATCAGGACCCACTGGCACCAGGTCCTCCCTCTCCGCCCCGCCCAGGCCACCGCCGCCGCCACCCGGTCCCTGGGGCGCCCGCCTGCCGCCACAGACCACCACTACCACGAACTCTGACCTGCACGAGGACCACCTGACCTGCCTGAGGGGGACCACCTCCTGAACAGCCTGAGGAGGACCTCCTGACCTGCCTGAGGAACAGCTCCTGACCTGCCCGAGGACTACATCCTGACCTGCCTCAGGAACAGCTCCTAACCTGCCTGCAGAGGACCAGCTCCTGACCCGGCTGACGACTACCTCCTGACCTGCCTGAGAAGGACCATCCCCTGACCCGCCTGCTCAAGGGGCCTCCTGTCATCCCGGAAGGGTTAGTCATCTGATGTAGGTAGTAAAACAAATACATTCCAGCAGATAATATATTAGATCCTCAAAAAGGTGCAGATATAAAAAATCTTGACATACATCCAAACTGATGCTTTTGTAATTACCCACAAAATTCCACAACCAAGATAAAATCCACATGGATCAGAATCCGATGATAGGTCGATATTCCGTGGGATCAATAGTGATTCGTGCTGAGGAAGGCTGGGGTTTCTGAAAACTTCAGAGCCCATCTCAAACTCATCCAAATTCAGTCAGGCTGACCAACACTATCTCGCGCGAGTCTTTTGTCTCGCTTCGTACGAAGAGATAATCAAAATTTATTGATTTTTCATAATGAATTTATGTTTTTTGTTGTATCCTGCTGATAGTATTATACAAATGAAAAATACTGAAGGAGGGGTGGTGGTTCATGGAGACCACAGAATAACTGGAGTGGTTGGTTAGTTACAGCGTCTCAACTCTGCCGATGGGAAGGCTGGCGGTCGATGGCAACAACGTGACCAATCCAGGGCTTCCGTTGCCACCACCACCACCAGCTGAAGCTGCTGCTGTTAGCAGATGAGACGGTGGTGGTGGCAGTGGCCGCCGCCCTTGTGAGACACAGTCGTTTAACACGTGACTGGTCCTCTTCCAAGCGTCCCTCTGAGCATTTCGTACTCCCTCTTGTGGTTCTTCTCGACGAAGGGTAGGAACAGCTGCAGAAGGGCTAGGTTCTCCGGCGTGCAGTTGTTGCATCCGCTTATAACCAGGTGCATCTCGCCTGCAGGAGAGACATTGATGAGGTTTGGTGAACATGTGATCGTTTTTGACTTAATTGTAGTCCCCCATGTATAGCCTTAGATATATATACACACAATACATGTACAGACACACGCACACATATACGGACACTTACGTTCCTGTGATCACCCACCAACAGTGTCTTGTCCACAGTGTTCTTTTCAGAGCTTTTCTCTTCCTCTTTATCCTGTTATACTGCTAATTACTTGCTCCCTTCCACCTCACGAATGCCGTCTGTCTTATACTCCTTCTCCACTCCACAGTGCTAAGATTCTTCGCCTCGAGAAAAGCTTTTACAGAGTCACTATCTTCTCTATGCCACAGTCTTCCTTCTCTCTGGCGTCATCGACTTAGTCGAAGCCTCCGGCGCAATGCCCTACTTCCTGGCGACTAAACTCCGTTTCCCAATCTATGTTAACCATGAAGAATTTAGTCGAGGTTTTTGTCTGGTTTGTTCCCTTTGAGTGAGGTCTCGTCTCTTCTGCCGTCCTTACTGACCGCATAATAAAACCGGAGCGTTGCAGGATCACTTTTACCCACTGGTGTAAAGTCTACGAGACATCCTCAACACCCGTGCAGGTACGTGTGATGATTGCATGGAGTAATGCCAGTGTATCATCAGTCCCTCTCGTCATGATGTGTTTATTACCACGATGGTTTGGCACATTTTCCTATACACACAAAGAACTTGTACCTCCAGGACTCTCTGTCATCATGAGAATCCAAATTCCCTCCCTCAGTCTGTCTCCTCATAACTGAAGTCACCTCCACTATTAGTACTTTACATCAACTCAAAAGCCATAAACATTCTAAACTTCTTCAAAATAATTACTGGTGCCAAGAAATACAAGTAAAAGAATAAGTTATTAATATCCTCTACGAGCAATTATGCTTCCGCTCCACACTAAACTACGCCTCACCTGCCTGGTCGTCCAAACTTTTGAAAAGCAAATATAACAAAGCTGCGAGCCATGCAATACAGAGCACCCAGAACAATCACTGGCTACCAAGCAACCGTTAAAAGTCAACACTTGCATGAAGAAAACGTGTTTCCAATACATTTTCATCTCGATATGCTCGGCAATCAGGGCTTTGAAACTGCACTAGACCCTTCCCATGCAAATCAACCACCAGTCTCTAAGCAGAAATCTAAAACTTACCTCTTCTTCACGCTTCAGTATCCCATACTTACAGATCCTACCTTCCCTCTCAAACACGACGCAAACAAGACACACACACACATAGAATTAATCTTACAAGCTCTAAACAGCGGCTCTTCCAATCCAGCCATAAACACCACCACTCTACCGGACATATACCCATTTGAAACTGCATCCCCCAGACATGTACGAGTCCTTCTTTCTCGTCTGCATCTGGACACACTAATCTCTCCAGCGTTACAAGACCACTCATCCCCCTAGACGCAGATTCCACGCTGAACATTTACTGTTCAGTTGTTCTGTTCTTGACCTACAAAAGCACACACACACGAACACCCTCCTTGGCCCGTGGTTCCTCCCGGCGGACGTGGCTACATATCGATGGACAGACGGGCGAACGTACATGCATCACGGGTCGGATTCGAACCCTGGACATTTTGGTGGATGCAGGTAAATACACTTAATGTCGAGTGTCTGCATCTTTTAACTTCCGTGCGGCCGAGGGAGCCAGGGTTCGACCACACTTACGGAGGCTCAAGTACCGTCAACATGAGGACGATCGATGAATATTGCAATACAAGACCATACAACTGATGACTGGGAATCAGGATGTCAGATCTAACTACATCATAAACACGGGAATCCCAGTTACTGGCAATCCATCACGCAATATGTTTGGATCGTCTTATCTCTTAACTCTTGGAGTACAGCGACTCGACCCGCTGAGTACAACTTGAAAAACAACCCCACTTTAGAAACAGGTTAAGGCACTGTGCCCATGGATCTAAGTCGTACTCAAGTGGATTCAGTTTTAGTACTCAAGGGGTTTACGTTGTCGCACTCAAGGAGTTTTAAGTCGTCGTACTCAAGGGATTTAAGTCGTCGTACTCAAGGGATTTAAGTCGTCGTACTCAAGGGGTTTTAAGTCGTCGTACTCAAGGGGTTTTAAGTCGTCGTACTCAAGGGGTTTTAAGTCGTCGTACTCAAGGGGTTTAAGTCGTCGTACTCAAGGGGGTTAAAGGCAAGGACGCTCAGGCGACAGTGGCTTACTCATGATGGCCCGGGTGAGTGGCCTGCAGCTGTTGGTCTGGCAGTGGGCGCAGGCCACCAGTTCAGGGATGAAGCTCTGGTCTCTTAGGTTGTTCTCCAGGTCCCTCTGGCTGAAGTCGACCAGGCTCTGGGAAGCCACCAGCGTCGTGGCCACCACCAACAAGCTCAGTTTCAACGTCCACCTGCCGGAGAGAAGAGATCAATGATTACCATAATGATGTGCAATTGTTATAGATCCAGGGACCCCGGACGGAGCGACTGCTTGAAGTCGTACAGGGTGGTCGCATCTCGACCCGACCTGGCCTCATTAGACCAGCCGTTGATGTGGAGACAGACAGACAGACACACACACACACACACACACACACACACACGCGTCTTTGACCAGCCTCCCTCAGGAGCAGGTCTTGACCCGTGACTACTGTCCTCAATACACAGCGTCTCTCTCTATCTCTATCTCTCTCCACACCTCATCCCTGATGGTACTGTCTCACCCTAGTGTCTCACACACACACAGACCGTATAACGAGAGACGTGTCAAAGAGACGGTATCTCATATACCTGAACGCCTCGAAGGGAAATGAATGACTGTGTCACACACAACGTAATGACACAGACAGAAGGACAAACAGACCCACTAGACAAGCGAGATACGAGTATAATGCTTACTATTTATTCTCATGAATAATGCATTTAATACACTAAATATACTAGTAATTATCGGGTCTAAAGTGCATTTATTTTACCAGAGTCTGTTGCCACTCTGCCCTTGGCTCTGCTGATGCCACCTGACATGACAGTCCTTCAATGCCACCCAGTGTGACCAGTTCACGCACACACACTGTGCCACACAGTGTGACCAGTTCACACACACCGTGCCACCTAGTGTGACCTGGTCACTCACTGTGCCACACAGTGTGACCAGTTCACACACTCTGTGCCACCCAGTGTGACCTGATTACACCCACTGCGCCATCCAGTGTGACCTGGTCACTCACTGTGCCATCCAGTGTGACCAGTTCACACACTCTGTGCCACCGAGTGTGAGCAGTTCGCGCACTGTGTCAACCAGTGTGACCATTTCACACAGTGCCAACCAGTGTGACCTGATCACACCCACTGTGCCACCCAGTGTGACCTGATCACACCCACTGTGCCACCCAGTGTGACCTG
>JAUUEC010131163.1:0-11187 GCA_032361885.1 Panulirus marginatus
TAGTCATTAATCAGGGCTCTGAAGTTGTCTGTGGACCCGACTCATACAGATGGAGGGGATTATAGGAAGGGGGGAAGTCGAGAAGAGGTAGAGAATTCCACAGCTTAGCTGTTCGAGGGAAGAAGTAGTTATTATGACAGCCAATCCTCGTGTGGCCTTTCTCAACACAGAAACTGTGGGAAGCAGCAACCAGACGCTTATCCTTGGGTCCTTGGCCTTGGTGGCCCTGTGACACCGCGTAATGTCACAACTATATCTGTAAACTCAAGATTTGGACAGGGCTTCCCAGTGAGGCAAATGCATTTAAATTTACAGCTTACATAAAATCCTGACTTGTTCAAATGTCTCATCCTAAAACTCCGAAAGACTCATCCATTTCCTCTGAGGCTTCTGACATTCCACCAGTGGACACAGAAGACATACGTGGCACTACCCCCTCATTTGATTTATTCTGGAAACCCCACGTTCCAAAACAGCGACGTCTGCCTCAGAAATAAAAAAAAAAGGAACATTCTTTCTTCAACTATTGATGATTATTCTCCTCTGAGCAATTATTCCACTTATACAGAACATTAATCTGTCCTCGTATGTAGTACTGCTTTCACGTCTAGGAGGTTCTAGCTCTTCTCACACACTAGACAGAGCCCAGAGAACTCCAACTAGTCGACACCTTCCATCCGGACTCAAAACTTGTCCTGATGCCCACTAAAGATACGACCTCATCTGTTCCGTAGAGCTGGTTGCTTGCGTGCCTCCGCCATTAGTTAGACCACATAAAACTCGGCTAACCACTGCGTCGCATGATTACTGTGTGGCCTCTGGCAACTCATGTGTGGGCCGTTGTGATGTCTGTATATTTCCCGGTACCTCTTAAGCTTGGAGCTCATAATGCTTTCATTATTTTCCCAACAGCTGCGCCATGTCTGTTTATAGAAAGCTGGTCTTTCACCTCCTCCAAGACAGAGTGTTTTCCTTTCCTGCATTTTCTCTTCCTGTTTTTCAAGTTACACATAAGGTTTGGTCCTGATGAGGTCCTCGTCCGTGACTGGAGCCTTGGACGTAAAATGCGATTTACAAAAGCCATAGAAAGTGGTGTAGGTGTGACAGAAGAGCTTACCTTTAACCTTTGGGCCGAAGGCTCTTCAGCCAACCACTCGAAAATATCCAACACGTGATTTTGGTTCTTGATAAGTATCTTTCTTTCGTGTGGACCCGATGAATCTGCCTCTGGCATATACACAGGCATGTCGGATGCGAATACTAGCAGCCCGGTCAATAAAACCTCCAGGTAATGTTGCTGGGGTCAGAGATGACCGTGGAAATCAGCGTCAAATACATGGGGGGCTGCGGCTTCCAACAGCTTGGTCGACCAGCGAACCACTCCAATACTGTGAGGGTGAAGACCCTCTGAAGACTTCACCAGGTTTACAACGGTGGTTGAAGACCCCCGATGACTTTACCATATATACAACACTATAAGGGTGAAGAACCCCAAAGACTTTATCAAGTATACAGTTGCCTATAACTTTCGTTAGTTGTGTTGCGAGCACAGACCTCTGTACCAAATTCTTCTTTTATAAGCAGGAATAAATAGCTGTTGAGGAAGGCAAATACTTTTCGACGCTGAGGTCGTGGCGTGGGTAGCCAGTCTGGGTTTCCCCAGCAGATATAATGAGGCTCTTGTGAAGTCAGTCGTGAGGCCGAGCCTAGCAAACAATAACCAGTTCGTTCGCATTTAAGCAAACACTGTTGGCCACAAATTGACTCAGTTCTCAAGGGTTCCACTCTTCTGCGTCGTGCTTCTTACTGTTGCTTGGGTCGCTTGCAGTCGTCTCGACAGTTTATTCTTTAGTAACAATAACAGTAGAGGGCGCTGTGTATCAGTATACTCGTCTGTCTGATCGATGTGCAGTACATCATATTTGAATATCTGACAACTTTTCGTTTTTTTCTTTGTCGTGCTCTGGTGTTGGTAAATGACTACCCTGACTTGGAACAGCCCTTTCCTTGTGACACAGACATTGTTAAAGGAGCAGACTTGAGAGCAAGGTGTCTTCTGCTGTAACAAAATATCCTCGAAAGGATCCATCGGTCTTTTGCTGTTTATTCCCGTCTGTGTAGCGTGTGTGTGTGTGTGTGTGTGTATGTTACCTTCATCACCATACTACCAGCCTGGTGTGCCAGACACCCGCTCAGGTTGGCCATTAAGTTGAAATGGGAAACTCAGTGCATCATGTTGATAGGAATTTACGTTGGGTTAGACGCTTGCCACGACGTCGTTGTCAACCCAAAAGTAATTATTTGGCTACTTCATGATAGCGAAGGAGCAGAGAAAGTGGTACGAGTTACCCTAGCCAAGAGAAGTTGTCCTGTTACAGGTGTAAGATTTATTGTGTGCCCATTTTACTGGATCGAGAAACTACTGTGATTATACTTATACGACAGTTATACTTACAATTACTTACAATATATACTTAAAGGTAATGACGTACGGTACTGAATATTATTTTACTATTTAATTGTGACTTACAAGAGCTAAGGTGAGGTTTTGTAATGATGTTATTGGAGTTAGATATAGCAAAGTCCTGTCTCATTCCTACGTGTTGAGCTTGGATGATAAAGACTTGGATCTGCTGGAAGTGGAGTTGTGTGGATGAATGTGGATGCGTAGCCATACGGGCAGCGGCCCTCCAACAGCCTGACTGAGCATAGAAGCGACACGGCAACCTGGTCGGCAGACCGAACCTTGGGGAAGGAAGAGGGACCTGGACGCCGTGGTCTGGGCACGCCAGACATCATCAGCATGAATGACCACGAACCACTGCATGACCCGAGTGGGGGAGGAAACCTTGGACCTCGTATGGTCAGCAGCACTGCCATTTTGGGATTGAAAGAAACACGTGGGAAAAAAAAAATTCTACCCGGCAACACAAGTGGCCCGAGTGAGGGTCCCGCCCACACCTGCTGGACCACGTGCCCCTACCTTTGATATCCCATTCCCGTCTGGCCTCTCACTACCTGCCAGTGGGCTGGTGCCACACCCATGGCGGTGAAATAGCACCTGTGTTGGCGTCTGCGTGGGGTTGTGGTCACTGCAGCGAAGCCTAGTGAAGGCCATGGTGACTCAGACCATCCAGACACGGAAATAGACCCCCAACCCCAGGACCAAACTCACGTGTTGCTCTTCTCTCCACCGACCTGCCTGTCCTGTGTATGCCTGCTCCATACAAGAGGCCTTCTTCACCTCACCCACGTATCGGGACTCGTATATCAGTCTGTTGTCCGCGCATGTGTGTTACGATCCGACAAGTAACTTACGTTTCTCTGTGTTGATTACAAGGGCCCCCTCGGCCCATGTCTGAGAAGGGCTACATGCCTTCAGCTCACCCGTATTTATATAACTTGAGTTTTTTGAGTTTGTGTAATGTCTTGTTCAGGACATAAAAAGTGGAATGGAAAGTACAGTGATGAGACGAACATACAGTCCTACATTTCGTCGCGTTGAGGAAAGGATTTGAAGAACTTCCCTCGGGAATATCGTAATGCATCTTCTGTCGACACTGTCATAGGCCTCAGTGGTGCAGACGTCCCCATGTCGAGCAAGGTGACTTCATAGTATCATCATCTCCAACGTCGTTATCGCTTCGACCTGCGCACGACGGCAAACACGGTCCCGAGACGAACGAGATATTGAAGCGGCAACTGTGTGGAACAGCGTTCAGTGAACAGGAACCGAATGGAATGGGCCACGGGAAGAGAGAAGATGGGAAACTCTCAGTCTGAAGGAAAGGAAGAATAACGGATCATTTGATAACGACGTAGAGATTTGTAAGAAGCCAGAGCGATGCACACACAGAACAGCTCTTTAAATATGTACATGACAAGGAAATGGAGATATGCGATGGGATCCCATGTGCGTTATAAGGCTCCCTCCCCGTATGTACACATGGGTAATAACCACACCCCAGTACCGCATAACCACACCCCAGTATCAGTACCACATGACCATCTTCAATACCATACATTTATCTACACCAGACCTGAGGTATAGGCAGTGGTATCAGCACGTGATATGTTGGTGGTGTTGGGTGTGTGGGCGGACGGTGCAGTAGTGGCTGGCTGGGTCCTTCCTTAGTTATCCTTGAGCAGCCGCAATCCGGCCGCTGACGAACTTGACCCTCCCGGTCTAAACTATCCCCTCCCCACCCGCCGTCTCATCCCCCCCCCCCCCCCTCCTGCTACTGAGGACGTGTCCACTGCATCATTCATTCATGCCGCCAGGGCAGGTTTTGCTGCTCTTTTTCTGCCCCGTCGGCAGCTCTTGTTATCATCTACTGTGGGGCCGGACCGGCTGGCGCCCTTGGCCAGAAACCGCTGAAGGACAGCTTCATCAGTCTGAGCCCCGAGGTATTTACTGATCCTGGATATAAACATGATCAGGTTGGTTGCTGTCGGCACTGTAGATCATCATTATCACGGGCTGGATCAAGTGCATTTGAGGAACTAATTCCACGCAATCGTGGCCTCCAACCCCGACCCTCAAGGCTTGAAGAAGGGCAGGGATCCACCTTGGTTTAATCATATGCAGTAAGTTTATCCTCACTTGAGGATCACATCCCCATTATTGTATTCTGAGAGAGCAGAACACATTTCCTTCCCTCACCGTACACGTAGATGTGCTGCCTGGATGAGAAATGCATCCCAAATTTACTTGAAAGTAACCTAATACAATTACTTGAGAATCCTTCTCGTGAAGAGAACCTTTTCTATCTAGTTCTAACTGGAAATGACGATACAAATGAGAATCTCTTTAATAAGTTTAGAGAAACGTTTGGTACGATTTAGGGAATACATCGAACGTTTTCTTACCTTCGTCTGTGATGTGCTGAATGTCATGTTCACTTGAATATTGGTTAACACACTTCGTAAAGTCATTGGAACATCACAAACTGCTGTACATATGGTTCTGCATCGTCTATGGAAAGAGACGAAAATGATTTTGACGAAACTTAAACTTGTTACAGATAGAGATCAACTTTTTGCAAAGATATATTGAACATTGAACACATGAAGAATGTGTTAAATATTAACTTTGTACTGAAGACATCAGGTAGGTGTTCAAGATATGAAGTGTGCATTAAACATACGAAGTTTATATTTATTTAGTAATAATCAATTGAATGGATGAGACATTTGAAAGAAGGGAGTGAATTATACAAATTAAGTACATAACACATGAACTATACATTCAACACATATATTGAATACATCAAGTATGTATTAGAGACAAGAAGTATGCAGTATGCACTTCAGATATGTGTTAGACCCATGAAATACTTATGTAACACTTAAAGTATGTAATGTCTTGAATATTGGAAGTCTGTACTGAAGACCTAATGCATGGATTCATGTAAAAACGATGCAGTCAATTGTTTAACTCGCAGTTTTATGAGAGATGTGACTCTAGGTTCGGTATGGAGGTGGTAACTCTTTAGCGTTCTGTAAATATGTCTCGTCTTTTTCGGCAGAGTGCGGAATGGCTGGAGCTTCGAGTGGTGGAGCTGACACCTGGCATGGTCTATCTCGGCTCCAACCTGCAGGAGGCCACGCAGCTGCTCCGCGCCCACGAGGAGGTCCTCACCAAGCTCCAGGTAGGTTTCCTTCAGCAGCATCGTCTCTCACCCCCCTCCCTGCCCGTTCCCTCACCCTATGACTCACTTCAACTCCCATGGCTCTTCCATCCGTTACCATGTCCGCTTCCAGGTACCTTAAGCGCTCCTCATCCTCCAGGTCCTCATTATTCAAGCTCAAACGCGGACCATCTCGTGCCCCCGCAAACCCCCCCCCCCTACTACACCTCATTACTTTACCCTCATCGACTTCAACTCATAACTTCCTCCTTTCACAATCTCTCCCAGACTCATACACCAGCTTCTGGAGTTTCTCAAGTCTCCCACCAGACCCGTGTCATCTGCAAACAGCAGCTGACTCTCGCCTCTTAGTTCCCCCATAACCTCTGGCGCACGCTAGGCCCACCCTCCATTCCAAGACCCTCATAATTCACCTTTCTCAACACCTCGTCCATGAATAGATTAGATAACCATAATAACATTACACACTTTTTGACGCGCACCCACCTTCGCATGGAACCACTCACACTCCTCTCTTCTTACTCGCACGCACGCTGTACTCGGTTAACCCTATCATGTGCTTTCTCCAAGACCATCAATGTCACATAGAAAGGTCTCTCTTTATCCAAGTATTAATTACACAAATTCTTCAGTGCGAACACCTGTTCCACACATCATCCATGACTCCTTAAGCCAAATTGCTTCTCCCCAGCCTGACGCTCTTCCTACCTACCAGCTTTCATTTTATTACAGCCGCTGTCGACCGGTCATACTTATTTTTTCTGGCTGGGGGTAAGATCTTACCAGGGCTAAGGACTGCACTGAAATAATGTCCATAATAAGTTAAGGTAAAGAGAACGGGGCAGCTCGGAGTGAAGGTGTTTAAACGCAACGCTTGTCCACAACATAGATGGTTGGGCACAGGTTCTGTAAGCCCGCCTTGAACCAAGACAGATCGAGTAGGATTGAATTCTGGTCGACCAAGTTTTCTTCATTAGGCTCCTTGGTGGACTGGGGTAGCAGGTAAGCCGGGGAGATGTTATCCAGGTGAGACCCCAAGCTGTCGCCCCAGACGCTGGCTGAGTCATACTGTATACCTGCCCAGGACCTTACCGGAGCCACTAGATGTGGCCACCTGGGCAGGGGTACCTCACCATACCTTCCAGAGCCATTAGATGTGACCACATGGGCAGGATGTACCTCACCATACCTTACGGAGCCACTAGAAGTGCACACCCTACCTTCAGCATACACCTCCTGACTTAGGCTTGGTGGTCAGCCAATCCTATGACCTGACCACCTGGTACATGGCAAAGATTCGTCTTTGAGACTACGACTACAATTTATATTTTTCCTTCGTTACAATCAAGTATACGGTTGAGAGTTGATCTTTTGGTCTTGCTTGGCTAGTTGCCTGAGATCACGCTGATCAGTGTGCCGCACATCAAGGCATCTCTTTTCCCTGCTAATTTTCGTAGCGCAAGACAATCCAACAGAACATTATGTTGACTGGCTATAAACAGCGCTGGAGGTTCACCTTGAAGCGTGAGGAGGAGGTGGATTACTGAGGCTCTGGGGTCGACAGTGGCACTGCTGTTGGCACCGTTACAATGTCACTGAGGGTGGCTTCGATGTCCTCGCACTACGGGAGACTGTTGGCACCGGTAGCCTGTCACTTGAGGAGGGCGTGTTGCTCATATTGTGTTACTGGGGAAGGCTGGTGACACCGTTACCAGTGTACTGGAGGAAGCTAATGACACCGTTACCTTGACACACGGGGGAAAACCCAGAAGGAAAATCCTTACGCAAATGAAGCGAAAAATATATTTCAGTTGTATGAAAATACAAATCGCGGACCACCAATTCTACTAGCCCAAGAAAACCATACGAGGGCACACACACGGAGATTGATGAGTTACCAGAAAGCGGTGTCAATCAGTGTTCAGGAAGCCATAAACTTTCTTCAGGGAAAACAACCCAGTCGTCTTCCTCCCTCACAGCAATCACTTTATGCTACACGCCTCACCACAGGACTTCGAGGGGGCCATTGAGAACATGACCATGCACTCCGCCTCAGGGCCGGACCCATGGAGCTGTATAAAGAGATGCAAAACGCCTCTTACACGAGCAATGAATGTCCTGTGATTAAAAGAATCTAGATTCTGGCATCATCCTCGAGAGTTTGAGACTGACTCACGTCGCACCACCCCACCAAAGAGGAATCATAGCTTTACGACAGAGCTACCGAAAAATAGTACTGGCGTCACTTGTAAGATCTTCGAGAGAATCCTTACATGTGGATAGATTGACTCTGTAAGATTGATCTACGTAATCCAGGAGAACATGTTTTGAGGGTGGGGAGATCTTGCCTCTCTTGTCCTCAGTGATAACATTGTAGAGAATCTGGGGAGCAAAGAAACTGCTGATGTCATATATCATGGCTGAGCAATAGCTTTTGACAAATGTGACAATGGTGTCATATCTCCCAAAAGGTCAGAATAACGAGCCAAAGTGGCAGGTGGGGCACAACTTTTTAACTAACACATCACAAAATGTTATAAATCAAGCTATATCCAGTGCCTTCACGTTAAGAAGCTCATTTCTTTAAGTAACTGTGACTCGCAGTCCTACTGTTCCTCATTTTGCATCTAACGTCGATGCAAATACGAGTCATAGCTTCATGTCATTCTTTGCAAATGATACAAAAATATGTCTGTAAATCTCATCGACAGAAGACTTTGAGAAAGTACATATACAGACATAAAGTCTTCCGCTGGGCCACTGTAAACATGTTTTCCACTGGGGAAGGTTTCGCCTCCTCCGATATAGGGTGAGTGAGGACCTTTAAAAGCAGTTTAGACACCATCATATTACGATTGGACACTGTGAAAGTCCTCGGAGTAATAGTGTCTGGTAATCTTACCTTCTGGATACAAAAGGCAACAGTTACTTCTTGCAAAAAAAAAAAAAAGATAGTAGGCTGGATCTTGCGCACACCAAAAACAAGAAAAAGCAATGATGACATTCTTCAACGTATTACTAATCTCTAGAATAGAATACTGCTATGTATAAACCAGGTGGGTGAAACTGCAGAGTTGGGGAGTGTGTACGGGTATTTCACTACCTGCATCGATGCTGTAAAGGATCTAGGCTTACGGGATCGACCGAAATCATTGAGGCTGCAGTCTTTAAAGTGGAGGTAGGAGGCACTTAGGCAGTCCTAGAGGACATGATATCCAACCTAAACTCAAAAATGAATCCCAGTTGGTGCGATATGCATGGAGAACTCTGTTAAATATTACTACTGAAACCAAAAGGTGCGATAAGCCCAACAAAAGAGAACACTGAAGATCCGGGACCCGAGATTGTTCTACTTCCATCATGAACACTATGGGATGCACAATGGAGGATATAAGAAAGCCCTGAACAGGTATTTAGAAAGTATACTAGACCAGTCAGGTGATTATGTGGGCGTGCGGGCCGCGGCCTCCAACAGTTTGATGGCCCAACGACCCAACTCAGTAGGTTGGACTCGGCCCGTTCTGTAGGGTAGAAGACCCCCAAAGCCAACACTTAGGTGAACCTATAATGGTAACCAGGCACCGCTGAGAGGCTAGTAGCACCCGTACCATAGCTCTCCTGCTGGCGCCACTTCTCTGACCCTAGGGTATGCTAGTGGCACTGATACCCTGGCACTGGGAGAGGCTCTCAGCCCTGGTACCCCCTACAACGGGTGGTAGCACTGGAGCCCTGACACTATCGGTGGCTCTAGAGCCCTGGTACTAGGGAAGCTGGTGGCGGCGTTATCCTGGTACTGGATGGAGGCACTGGTACCCAAGCACTAGAGGAAGCTGGTGGCACCGGTACCCTCGTTCCACTTCCTAGTGGCTGGCTCTGGGCACGGAGCAGCTGCCTCCGTATTTCTGGCACTCATAAGTTGTTAGGCGAGGCAGATGTTGGCAGGTCATATTGTACTGCTTGCAGGAAAGGTTGCTTGCATACACACTGCTCCTCTCGTCTTGACCTCGACCCTCTCCAGGGTGAGTGACCTCCCCAAGGGGCCTTCCCTAAATCTCGAAATAAAACCTTCATTTTCTCCTTCACTCTCTTGTTTTCTGTTAGAATTCTTCATTTATACCCTGGTCTCCTCACACCGCAAGGTATACACCCTTTGACAGGAGCAGCCTGTTGGGGTAGAGCCCAACTCAGCGGCAGCGTTGCTGGGACGATGTTTCTCGTATGGACCGAAAGTAGCCTTAGGTCACGATACTTTCGATGTATCTAGGGCCTGGCTGTGTGAGATCCCTTGCAGTCATTTTCGCTCAGAGACATCGTATGTAATCTATGATAAACGTCTCGTTATCTTAGCTTTTGCAAGTATGAATCTTTTTCGACTCTTAGTGAGTCATGCGGTGAGGTGATGCACATGGAATCTTGGCACCGACGTGTAAGCATTTGTGCCACCGGATGACATATGGCGTCGGGTGATGCCAGATTTTCAGGATGCCTTATGCCACTAAGTGCCTTACACCTTCAGGTACCTCATTATACCTCCTTTTGCAGTATACTATACCCCTGATGTTGGGTATGTCGTATGAATCATGGGTATGATGGGTGCCAGTACTGGGTTTGTTCTCGATATATTCTGTCTACTGGGTATGCTTTGGGGTCTCACCCCGTTGCTTCCTGGGGTGACTAGGGAGGACCGTCGCCAGCTTCCTGCTTCTGTAGAGAGCTAGACGTTTTTGCCCAATATTACCTTGATTATTTCCCGTTCAGGATCCGTTTGGTGCATTCCTGAACACTGACAAAGTATCTAGATGTACAGTTCAAGAAACTCTGTTCATTCAGTTGACCCAAAGTGTATTTGCAAAAAAGATTGACCCAAACTGTATTTGCAACGGGCATGAAATTGATCTTCTGTTCGCCTGGTCATCTCGACTACCACCTGCAGGTTCTTCAGTCCTTCCTTCTGCTTCCACCTTGGAAGTGATAGACTGAAGTCCGTTGGGAGAATTATATTCGGGATTTACCAAGCAGACTGCACGAGGTTCAGCAGTCTTGTTTAGTAAATGGCTACTGCCAAACAACTGTTACTATTATATGTTTATCATCCTCAAAGATACTGATTAGAGCTGGGGTTAAATTTTGATGACCAACTTAGTATTGCTCTTGCCATTTCTTGTTGACTTGCTGCCTGTAACGTACTGCTGACATGCTGCCTGTCACCTCTCCTTGCCTGCTGTCGACACGTGTCCAATCTGCTGTATTAGGTTAACTTACCAGGCGGACACTGGGAGACTCCCTCTCCGGTACGCCCCTCACCCACTTACTCTCACAGTTGACCTCGTCACAAACCAGACCTCTGAAGACCTCCCTACACCCCCACCTAATCCTCGCTAACACTTGGGAGTAATAGAACCTCTGGTGTTGATGGCAATGTTGTTAATGCATAGGCTGAGGTGTAGTTTTCATATTTATTTAACGTTGGAGGGTCCAACACGGACAAATGTCCACATCAACGTCGGGCCTTAATTGAAATATAGAGAGAATTATG
>JAUUEC010132271.1:0-11185 GCA_032361885.1 Panulirus marginatus
CAGTAAGGGAATTTAAGGCGTTCGTTCCTTTGATTTTGTACATATGGCAGAAAGAAATATTTTTATATATACATATAAAGAGCTTAAAGGAGGCAGAAATACACACAAATATTTTGTCAAGTTCATTTTCCTTTACTATTAAAAATATCAATGATATAAAGTAGCCACAGACATTTCAAAGGCCTTAACATAAGAGTACTGTTGAACACATGGTTGCCTTGACTACCCAGTAACAATATCATAGGAGCTTGTTCAACATCACCCTTCACATTCAGGCCCACTATTTTATGAGGGACGGAAAAACTCAGAATACTGGTTCTGCTTCCATAAATCTATATTAATTGGCAATAATAAACCTTGAGAAAATTGCTAGTGAGGACAACAACAAGAACACTTTATTGCAGTCTCCCAGACAAATGCTGGCTGTTTCTCTCACATTTGATCTGCTTTATGACCAGAAACATGCTTTCATCAAACTTATAAAATGAAATGCACGCAAGGAGGTATAATAAGTAATATTGTTCGTATATCAGAAATCATGCTGTCATGGCTCCAAAGCCATGAAAATTGAGGTTAGAATGCCCAGTTATGTCATGCTCAGCTACCTGTATCTGGGTCACTCTGAAAAACTAATTCTATAAAACAGAAGAAGAACCTGGGAGATGTAATTTTCTACAGTGTATCAAATTCTTCATGACCTACAGCAAACCAGTCCTTACATGAAGGAAGTCCTTGGACGTAATGTATTTTTACTGTAAAAAGAAGCTAACCTTTACACAAAGTGATAAATTACTTAACACTGTTGAAAATCCCTCTAGTATTAATAAAGCTATTTTCCAGCAGCAAACACTGCCCAACATAGTGTATCCAATGCCTGATACAGAAATCTGAAAATCATTCATGACTCTGCCATTTGAAGTTTAAAAAGACGTATACAAGAAAAATAGACATAATGACTATCTATATTTTGAGAAGGACAAGTAACAGGAAAAAAAGATAACTTATGTATCAGTGGACAAGTATATATATCTCTAATTTTGAACCTCTCTGGCATATGATTTATATGCATACAAACAACTATCTTATTATACTGTATATGCTTTGGGAATGGAAGTCAGGCCTGGGCAACTGGACAATAAATGATAAAACAAAATTTCTAGATTTTGCAACTTACAAATGAGGGTGCATTTAGCCATTTTGAATCTTTCAAAGAAAGTAATCTACATTTTTACGTAAAAAAATCCTAAGTGGCAGACCAAGTGCCATATTATAATTAATGGAACATTTACAGAGAGCTCCAAAACCCTTCCAGAGGAAAATATGCCAACTTTGTACTTTAAAAGAAAGGAAAAAAGTTGTATGTGTGTTTAGAGAGGAAAAGAAAAGGAATTCCTAAACAAAACATGTCATTCACATACACTTTATATGTTACTTTGATCAGGTATTACCTACTGCATTTTTTCTATTTCTAAGAAAAACAGTGTAAAAGCCAGTGTCAAAGTCATTCATACAGTATCCAACACAAAAGCTTAAATCTTACAATGACATCAGCACCATATTTATAAGCCTCTACAATTGTTTTTTATTTTCTACAGTAAAAATTGGTGAACTTTTCTGTCATCACTTTTCACATCTTAAAAATGCAAGGTTAAATAAATGAAAACTTACATCCTAAGTAACTATGATTCCAATACAGGTACAGTGTATACTTTTTTCTTTTAAGAGAGCAAAAACTGGGCTGCCATGTAAATCTGAATTTCTGGTTGTAAAGAACTACAATTAAGTTGGAAAGAAAAAAAAACTAAACAATTGTAGCAGACAGCTACAAATATCTCTTTGGCATAGTGACATTTATTTCATACATACTTCGTAATCATAGAATGAAAATACACATGGCAAGAGCAACAATCTTTACTTATATGCAACAAATTTTTTTACATATAATGTACTCTGGATGAATATGACTGCATTACTATGAAGTGGGGATAAATGCACTTACTTCACCCTGCTGACAATGATAAAGTTAACCTACAATTAGAATGATGCTTAGAGAAAAACTATTTATAGAAAGGACACACCAGAATGATATTGAGAGAAGGATGACATACATGAAAATCACACTGAAAAATAAAAGATAGAAAAAATAAATACTGTTTAGATTCTAACAGTAAGAGAATAAGATGGATGGCTAACAATAAAAAGAACAACTTCTCTCACGAGTATATTAAATGAGTATTATTCAGAAGCATTTCACTGGTATCAAATACAGTTATCTCATCCTTCAAAGCTTTAGACCTTGAAAGTTCATTAGAGTGACATTCTTCTTAACTATTGTGATTGGCAGGATTTTACTATCCATCACACTAAATCTAAGAAAATAATCTTTACACCAAAAGGCAAATTTCCCCACACTGAATTTTCTCAAATTCTCAGTTCACCTTATATATTTTCATTAGAAAGAAAGAATTTTCCACAACTGATTATTTCCCATGATCAGATCAAATACTTTCTCATTTATTACGCAACTTCTTCCATTCTGAATCATTTCCAACATTCAGATCATATACTTTCTCACACATCATTCTCCCACTCTACAATTTTCCTACATTCAGTTCATCATGAACTCTTTTTCACCAAGAGCAGAACTCTCCTTGCAGAATCTTTCTTATACATCAAATCACCATATACTTCCACATCTGTGTCCAAAAGAACATATCTAACAGCACAACTCGGAACAATTCTACAAACTACAACAGCTAATCTCTCACACAAATTTTGGGCTGGCTTTTAACCTGCAATGCTGGGAGATAATATACAAAATATGAAAGTAGTTTATCCTTCACTTATATTTTCAAAAGAATACCATTTAACAGGCAAAAGATAAGCAAGGGGAAGTTCTACACAGATAATGAAGAGAATATATGACTTGGTAAAGAGTTAAAACTATGATAGCAACTTGCAAGAATGACCCTGAAATAAAACTATTAAGGATACTACATGCTTTTAAAAAGAAATCAGCTAATAAAATGAAGACAGACCATCTCCTCCATTCTCAGCAAGAAGGGTCATCAGCATCTCCTCTACACTTGCAGATGCATGTAGCTCACATTATAATCATCCATATTTTTCTGTCCTCTATCTTGGAGGAATTGATAAACTTAATAACGAAATTTTGAGTATGGACGGAATACAGAAGGTTAAAAAGCTGCACGACTGTAGAGAAAGTTCAAGAGATGGGGTCTCACGGGTGTAGAGATCCCTCCCCGTATAGTAAGGATAGGTATCTACACACACACACACACACATGTATATATTATTATTGTCTTACACACCCAGGACCCCGTCAATGGGGCTCCTGCGTAGAATCAGGGAAGGCAAGAAGGATGGCGCCAGAATCATGCAACATGAGTGACGAGGAGAGGAGGAAAGTCTTGGATCTGCCACCACTGGAGGAAGGGAGGACAAACGGAAGCACAGCAAACTTTACATTCCTAGACTGAAAATTACGAGTCTGTATCATCACTTGAGCCCCACGATGTGAAATGTAGGGATTTTGAATAGCGAGATATCCACTGAAAAAGATTCTTTTTTCGCTAAATATTCGTGGAGGATATATTTCCACGACCATCTTTTTCTTGCGATGTCAAGCGTATCACTACTCTCTCGTTTTCTATACCCAGTGGAAGGCTGTCTCATAATTCTTATCTCCAGACTTTACAGCCAGCTCTTCCTGTTAAGGTTTCAGATACCTCTTTCGAAATGTTCAAAAACATCTCCCGTTTCTGTTGCCATTTTTGTAATGATGTTCAATACATCTAAAGGCATGAAGTTCAAAGTTTAACTTGCATTAAAAGACATACTTGACTTTAAGTATTTTGGTTTTTCCTTCTTAGAGTTTGAGAAGGTTCAGAATCCACAGTAGAGTATAACTGGCCACTCTGTCACTTGATGCCCTCCAGCTGTCTGCCGCAGGCGTAACACGTCCCCGAGAACTGATCCATCAGGCATCGCTGCCTTCAGCTGGGTAAGGCGGGAGCTTTATATCCTGCACTCTTTGCTCTCGGTCACCAGCATTTGCTGGCCAGGGAGCTGAGCTTTGTGGCCTGGGGTAGGGCAAGCCTGGTGTCACGGGGCTGTCCTGAACCGCCATCCAGATGATGTATTCCTCCTGCAGCGGACTCATTTCGTTAGTCTACAGCGACAGGCGGAAATTACCCTTCAGAGTATTTTACCGTTTTGCCGGCAAACTTCACCTGTAATGCCATGAAAGGTCGGAATTTAACCAGGTGCCCTCATGAATAGAGCGTTTAATATGCGCTTAACCATTGTCCTTAACTTGAAGGCTAGTGAATAAAAATGTATGGGACCCGCGCCGTGGTTTCCAATGGTCGGCGTACACTCGCACCTAAAAGTCTCTACCCCTCAGGGTCCTATGTATTTGGAAATAATCACACGTTAGAGACGTGAAGCAACTCGGTATGTTTGGTACGCCTGACTGTGGGCTGCATCCCATAAAGACATGATAACTGCACTATACAATTTCTTTGTCATAGAATAGAATGAGGTTGGATATAATAAGGCATTTTACGTAAAACCGGTGAAAATTTGCTGCAACGGTGTTCACAAATTAATTGTTGAAAATACAATGACTTGCAACGCAAGAGTTCAGTTACCAAATAGGACTATAATGCATAATTTGCTGAGCTGAGGTGATACTAAAGCAGGCTCGAAAAAATACGAACCTGACGAATCAGATATTCTGCTAATTTGCAATGAAAGTAACTTCGAATGACACGTTTTCATATGATTATACAATGACAGTGATCTACTTCATATCCATATCACCTGGCATCACCCATATGACAGCCAAGCGGTGTTTCTAATGACTACATATCGGACGCAATCGTGATACAAAACCTTTGGCTTCGTCGTCGTGGTCGACAGCTCATATAGACGACGGACTGACCATTTATGCTCCCCCCACCCTCCTCCATACAAGCTGTCTTGATTTCGTATCTCTCCCAAACAATCTCAAGGATATTACACATACCTCAGCAGCATTATTAAAGCTAATTGCACTCAATCAGCGGTAACAATGTGAACCAGCTGCTCCAATAAAAGCATATTTCGTACTAATATTTCAATGCCAATGTCAACAGGACCTCTGTTATTACGAACCAATGCTGATAGTAGCCTTTCTTTTTTTTTTTGGTATCATTTAGTGATACAGATTCAACATTATACTATTATTATAAGAGTAGTTTTACCACCCACAGCTAGAACAAGAGCAATATCATATTTTCTTTCTAGCCCCACCATGTCGTGCTGTAATTATTACCTGGCAACTGACATTTGTCCATATCGTCTGGCAGTGCATGGCTGCATGCTTGAAGTATCCAGTGTGTCGTGTGGTAGATAAGTTTTGCCTGAACAATGTCAGCAGCTATTATACCCACAGAGTCACTGTCATTCATATAATTATATTAACATTATCTTATCACTCTCCTGTCGATGATGTACAGTGATTCACACACAATTTAAACCCCAGAAACCAATAACTGTACTAACTGGCAACTGTCACCGAGGATAGCAGGTCTACCAACACACGCCAGGCATCACACATTGTGATCAGAATTGTTCGTCCATTGTTTCACATTGTATCAAGGAGAAAAGGGGCAGAGGCTTTTTGGTGCGAGTGGACAAAAAGTTGATTGAAAATAAAAAGCAAAAATGAGTCAGTTCATCTTATCCTCTGTTAGTTCTTCCAAATATTGCGATCCATCATCCTTTACTGTCTACGTTCCACCCGAACCCGTCCTCTGATGGCCGACCTCAGCTCGTCCTCAGATAGTCTACACCAGGTCGTCTTCTAACGTTGCTTCCCAGTTTGCCCACCTCAGCTGGATATCTGATTGTTCAACTCAGCTCATCGTCTGACGGCCCACCTCAGATCGTCCTTTGATCGTCCACCACAGGTCGTCTTATGATGGTTATGCTCAGTTCGTCCCCTCATAATGCAAACCGTTTAGTATTCCGCTCCAGCTCGTCCTGTGACGGTCCATAGATATGTCCCTAATCGTCCCTCTGACGATCCCTCTCAGGTCGTCCTCAGGATTAAGGTGACGGTAGGTTCGACCGATCAAGGATCCACATTCCCAGGGAAGCTAAGACGGTGGACTCTCAAGTCGACTTTTATCGAGCACACAAATTTCATTCTGGTTGACCGCCTGAGCTACCCTCGCTACCCGAGTCTCAAACCGCGCCTCTCTCCCACGTAACTCACCTCTGGCAGCAGGATGTCCTCTCAGTTCAGAGGCATCGCTGTTCGTTCTTTTAAATGTTGAAATATTTCTTGAGATGAAATTGGACAATTAAGATGATGTCCTTTGTTGTCCCTTGTTGGTCGTTCCACTTCCCTCCTTCACATAGGTTGCTGCAGACGACCATAATATTTCCATATAGATGTCTTGGCCACAAGCCAGTGGATCACAATAGCCACTTCCTCGTGGCACAGATCAACCCGGACTTACATAGATTGGTCAACTGTTCAGTCCAGTAATTGTGATACAGAAATTTACTTTTCAGCTCCCTAACCTTTTTCACTTTCCACCTATTACTTGAGAATGAGAGAGAGAGAGAGAGAGAGAGAGAGAGAGAGAGAGAGAGAGAGAGAGAGAGAGAGAGAGGGGTCCCAACTGGGTGTGTTGTAAGAAAGTCTGCAGTAAGTGGCCCTCGGGTCCAAACGTAGCAGTAGTGGCAGGCGTCATTACCCCAGCCATTACAGTCTTTACCCAGGTGTTAGTGGTGATGGAGGATTGTGGCGCCTCTCCTGGGGTCTTGCCACTCTTGACTTTTCATTTTTCTGTGCGTTTTTCTAGTGACCGACATGGCTCCGGCAGAACCTGCCCCAGTCAAAGGCCACCTCAGGTTAAAGGAATAACAGTAAGAGAAAAATGTATAAGTGAACCAGAGTTGTATAGGCGTTTGTAGACCTCACTCTTAAAGATACAAAGGTTATAGAAAGATGGAAAGACGAAAGCTGAAAAAGATTTAGGTTACTCGAGGAAGGAAGGAGATATCGTGACGGTATGTGGAAGGAGGGGGGTTACACAGTCCATCACAATACAGTACACGACTGTGGCACTGTGCGTTAGTCCTTTGAAAAGCTATCAAATCTTTGTTCCTTTTGTATGGGATGATGTGATGTGTAATGACCCACTACAACGGGATGTCGGGGTACGCAGACTCCCGCCTTACCCTGCACTTCCATCATAGGTCGTCACTGTTACATTCATGGTTTATTAGTATTATATATGTGTTGTGATACTGTTACATCCGTGTTGTATCACTGTTACATTGGTGTTGTATCACTGTCACAGCCGTGTTGACCTACACCATAATGGTCCAGCGTCATGGTGAGGTTTTGTCTCATATTTGTTATAAAGCTGGCCAGTTTCTAGATTGTAAAGCCTAAAGTCAAGTGTTAGTAAGAGGAGGGGTGAGGGTAGTGTTGCCACTGTCGCCAGGGATGATAGTAAATCAGAGCGATAATTAGGAGCGCGGCTCATCACTGTCACCGTCACCAGACTCTAGGATCTCAACTTTATACCCTCGTGCCACTATCTCCTTAACCTCTTGGTTCACAGCTCTTGTACCATACACCAGGCTGCCCCTCCTCATTGCCTGGCTACAGAGGAAAATAAATCCCCGCCCCTGGCAGTCATGTCCTCACTAAGCTGCCAGCCATCCTGCCACCCAGCTGGCCCACTTGCTTCTTCATCTGTCCCTCATACCATCCTACTGTCAGTGGTGCCGTCTATTTCCATTCATATAATAACAAAGAGCAGTCAGGAATGCATGAAGCCAGGCACCATAAAGGTCTATCCCAAGTCGTCACCCACCGCGCCGGCCGCCCAGTCCCTCTGTCTCCTGGAGTATCTAACTCGTTTGCTCTATTCATCAGTCCGGCCAAACCCTGAGGAGATAACTGTACAGCATTCTATGTCCATTCCGGGGGCATTCATAGTGTCCATAGCCTGTGTCCCTTGGTGTGCGGGTGGACCTCAGAGAATCCGTGTCCTCCAACTTCCACATTGTGATCATTTGTAGCGGGCAACTGTGGAATATATTCAGACCTCACCACACGGAAGGTGTCACTCCGGGAGTTCCTTAATATCTGTAATATATTGTAGCCTTAATCAGACGGTAAAAGGAGATGGTGTACAGTGTATTTAGAGTCCTGCCATGGCTAGTGTTGGCAGCAGGTGTGTGTGGAAGGTGGCTGGACTGGCACCACACATTCACACAACACACCAAGGGCAGCCACTGGTAACTGTCAGGTGTATTACAGTATACTGATATAATCATACTTCTACTACTGCTACTACTACTACTAATATTGCTGATGCTGATGCCGCCACCGCCACCGCTCCTCCTACTCCTCCTCACGAAGCAAAACAACAGAACCAGTCATATTCAGATTTTGGAATCTGACGACGATCTTATCCTTTACACGTTACAGATGACATTATGAAAAAAAAGGGAATTTCCAGAAACAATATGTAATATCTGTCGTGCAGGTTCAGAGTGTAATGGCCTTATCTATATTCCAGCGAGAGATTTGGGGCCAATTATGACCCAATTCTAGTAATCATAACACATTAAAGTCGCTGTAGTTAACCCAGGAATGTAGACATTACAGTTCTGGCAAACATAAAGTCACTGCCATGATAGCCTCAACAACTAAGCTTAGTTAAGCTGCAAGCTTTTGCTGTTTTACACACTGAATACTTTACAAGGCACAAACTTTCTAATATAGCTCTTCCTGACCTTTCTATTGCGCGTACCGCGAACCCAGTATGTGTACCTCATTACATGTACAAGAAGGTTTGACACTAAATAAATTCTTCCGTCTATGGCAATACCTAGCATAGAGAAATACGTGATGTATATAATGTCCAACATTCCATAACACGATGATATATTCAATACCTTTCATTTACGATTGGAACTTGTAAGACTAACACCATGCACCATCTGGACGGCTCTCACGTACCGCTAGTGGTACGCGCACCACCGGTTGGGAAGTAATGCTCAAGCAGCTGGGAACACAGTACAGGTGATACGAAAGATATATAGAAAAGTATTACATTATACAGTGAAAGATGTATGAACAGTTTATCAATCATTATAACTGTGAAAGTGTAAGAGGTGAGTGAGTGAGAGAGAGAGAAAGAGAGGAAACTGCAGTAGTTTAATATTCAGTGGCTGTCAGAAACAGACTAAATATTTCTGGAACAAAAAATTTTTGAAATGTTGCCCTGAATATATTATCTTTAGATCAGTGTATAACGTCATGATGATTATGAAAGACAGAAGTTTGCAGGTGAGCTAGTTGCTAAGAAAATTACGACGCTGTATCTGTGTCAGCTGTTGAACACGTTTAACTACCTCGTTTGCACGAGATATAATTGATACGGAACATATTAACTGAGAGTGACTCTATGTCAGGTAAATGTGATTAATGAAAGTGAAAAACAAAGGATAACAAAATTACGGAAGTTTGCCTTTTTAACTGGACATTTTTACGTTTCTAAATAAGAACACTTATGGTTAAGTAATCCACAAGAATAAGTAGGTTTACAATGTACTTCACAGAAGTTGGATGGTGATGGAAGCATTTAATGTATGGTGGTGGTGTAAATGTAGACGTTGGCCCCACTTGAACAACCAGCTTTGTACGTAAAGTGAAAGAGTAAGAAGCACTTTTATGTGTTAGTCCATGTTTCACATACACTTAAGCCCTGAAGGGTCATATATGAAGTAAGAAATGGATGGCCCTAGTATTATCCTTAACACCTTTAGAAGGTGTTACATGTTCGTCGGTTTGTGGATGTAGCTTGAGGTTGACGGCCTTAATGACCCTGGCAGTTGATGCTGTAGGCCCAAACACCATACCAACCTGCACATTACCACACTGGACATGGGTTGAGGATGTATAGGAGTTAGTTCAGAGGCTGTATGTCTGTACCTAATCCACCCCATGAAGTTAGAAATGGCTAGCTATGATGATAGATCGATAGAGAAATAGATGGATTAGATAGAAAATTATATGTCTAAGGAGAGGACTTACATTATCTGCTTCAGCATACCTTACACCCTGACCTGAACTGAAGCACACGTCTGGTAAGGACGAGAAAGAGGAGAAAGGGATCAAAGGTCAAGAAAGGTTAAGAGTAGTCATTCAAGAACTTGTCTAGTGGCAGACTCAAGTGAAAAACTGTAGAAGCTGGTGTTTGAGTTTGGCAGTGTGTGTGAAGAGAAAACATTAAGAGTCTCTGTGAATTCATGTAAGGTTGTTTCATCTAGCAGGGGAGTGAGACAGGATGGTTCGAGTGTGAGTCTGAATAAGGAGAACCTGGAGGAGGTGGAGTGTTTTGATACCTGGGAGTGGGTGTGAAAGATGCTTTGGGTGTTCTGGGCCTGAACGTGCAGGAGCGAGTGAGGCGTGCATGGGATAGAGTAAACTGGAGCAATGTGGTAAACAGGGGCTGAACCAGGGTATGAAGGGATCAGGGGAAACCATGGAGAGGTCTGTTGGGTTTGGTTGTGGACAGGGGTCTCTCGTCTCGGTGTATTATACATAACAGCTAGAGTGTGTATGTGAACAAACGGGGCTGTTCTTCTTTTGTTATTGACGCTATCTCGCTGCGTGGGAAGCAGGAACCATAACTGAAAAAACATTATTATTATCATTATTATCATCACCATTATCATCATTTTCATTCTTCTTCTTATTCTTATTCTTTTTCTTCTTCTTCTTCTTCTTATGACTATTATTATCATTATTATAATCATTAGTATCATTATCATTATTATTATTTTTATCATTATTATTATTATTATCATTATTATTATTATTATTGTTATCATTGTTATTATTATTATTATTATTATTATCATTATTACTATTATTATTATTACTATTATTATTATTATTATTAATATTGTTATTATTATTATCAATATTTATTATTACTATTACAATGGGTTACAAAAAAATATTTTTTGCAAATTGTCTAGGTTTTTCAACTGAATTAGGACTATTATGCACCGCTAAATCCAAAAATGACATCCATTTTTCTCAATCAGGTCAGATTTTTTTGATAATTTGATTTTGAAATAT
>JAUUEC010135588.1:0-11166 GCA_032361885.1 Panulirus marginatus
AACATTCTGTGTCCAGGACTCTTCAACACCTTGCCATCTACCATCGGAAACAGGATGGGATGCACGGTAGAGAAGTTCAGTAGTGCACTGGGCGAGTACCAACAAAGTGTACCAGACCAGCCGGGCTGTGGAGGTTACGTAATCCCGAAGGCTACGGCTTCCAACAGCTTGGTCGACCAAGTCCCACAGCCTGGGCTGTGGCAGTGACGACCTCCGAAGACTTCACCGGGTATACACCAGTACCGCAGCAGTGGTCATTGGTTTACCATCCTGGTGTGAGGTGTTTGCTCAACACTCTGGTCACACGTCACGGCTCAAGCGTATTGAAGGGGAATCTAATGTAAACATGCACTGAGGAAAGAATCTTATTCTTCCGAAAAAAAGCATTTCGATGTGGAATAACTTGTTGTATCAACAGAATCAATATATACATACTGTTAACAATAGAGTTTAGTAATAACATTCAGTCGCATAGCCCAAAAAAAGCAAGTTAATGACTTATAACCATAGATACAATTGTTGTTTTTCGTTACAAGAATATCATTATGCAACCACGATACCAAAATCATTTTATCTTTTACTCCTGTTTCTATATTCTTCAGTTTTACGAAGTCCTTCAGAAAACTTCCTTCAAGAAATGTAATGCAATGAGCAAACTTTGTATGGTTTCGATGTAGGCAGTGATATCGCTGAGACATCCGGGGCGAGAAGGGGATCATATAGACCTGGGATGAAAATAGGCTGAGTATTGATTTGTTTACACACCAGCGGTGGCTCCCCCTGCCGGCGGTGAGAGGCAAGTGGAGTGCTGAGGCTGATAAGGCGGAGGGGAAGCGGAATGGTCTCAAGCAACGGGAAGGAGGGTCCTGCGTAAAGGAAAGAAAAAGAAAAAAAAGAAAATGGTGTTTTTGAGAGAGAGAGAAGGTGGTGAGGTTAGTAAGAATTTGTGTTATATCTGGAGAAAAGAAGTTCTCTTGTATGAAGACACTGATGATTTGATTTATGAAATGTTACCTGAAGCGGATGACAGCGGCACTTTTGAATTATTAAGAGTTAAGTCGGTCTCTCGACTCTCGACCTGAAAATGTATATTACCGTGTAAGAGAATGATGCTTCATTAAGGGATACACTAAATATTAGAATTGCAAAATCATAAAATAAAAAGGTTTTCAATTTGTTGGTTACTTTTTGAGTATAAGTATTGGCTTCTGCACTTCAATAAGAAAAGGTAAACAGTAATTGTTATTGCCATGCACATCATAAAAACATGAATGAAAATGACGTAGCGTCATGGTATTTTATTTCAATATTTCATGGTTAATGGAGTTGCAGAAAAGTGATTCTTTAGACAATGTGACAGTTGGGCTCTTGGTCAAGAAACAGCAGAATCAACGAGGAAAAATAGTCCGCTGGATCAGCCTCACAAACATGTCGACAAAGTGACGTCATCATTTCAAATACACTGCCAGCTCCAGGCTTTCCCTCACCAGCTCCACTCTCTCCCTCCCTGGCTACTCTACCCTCCCTTACTACCATAATGCCCCCCTCCCCCATGGCCACCACACCCTCCCTCACAACCGCCACTCACTTCCTCACACTCCCTGGTTACCACACCCTACTTCATCACCACCACTCCCTCCTTCCCTACCACACCACGACCCAACCCAACAGCCTGGGCCCATCCTAGGCTGTCGGGGTAAGAGATCACCAAAGACTCACCAGGTATTCATTTCTCTTTTTTCTTTCGCCAGAGACTTTCCTTTGTCATCCCATTGCCCTTCCTCACATGCCCACCACCCAGTTCCCTCACATTCCTACCTCCCTCCTTCCTCTGTCTGCACTTCTCACGCACATGTCAGCACAACTTCCCTAAATACCTCCCAGGTATGGTATCCCAAAATACCTCCCATTCCTCATAAGCCAAGCCAGGTATCCAGTTGACTGACTAGCCCCAAGGAGAGGATGAACAGCTGGGTGAACCGCGTGCGTACCGTACGCCAGGTTGGTCCACACATACGTCATGCTCCGTAACGGTAACCACTGCGCGATGACATTAAAGTTGCATAACAGTACAAGAGCGAGTTTGCTTCTTCCCCCGCCTCCACCGCAGTGTAACGCACTCCATCATGAGGTGAATTCATGTGATTTACGTTCAACAGTAAGTTTATAAAGTGGGAAGAGCTGAAGAATGAGCTGCCGCCTGTACAGTGGGCGTCGCTCCGGTAACAAACTACCAGAAGAACGTATGAGATGGACGGCTGCAGATGTGTGTGAAATGAGCGGATGACACTCCGATGAGAGGTAGTTGTTAATGGTAGAGACTAGTACGAAGACGATGCTCTCTCTAAAGGGCATGAAGACGAGCTGCAATTTCTTCAACAAAGGAATGAGGAGAACCTATAGAAAACATTAGAGAACATTGATTGCGGAATCAAAATATCGCATGCAGCTCACGGAAAAAAGTAGAGTAAAGGGCAGTCAGTGAGACACAAAAACATAGAATATTTCTGTTCATATTCTGAGCCCATATCAAGGACGACAAGTGCCTTTAGTGCCTTTGGCCTATTGAGAATGGAGGAGACCAGATACACAGGTGATAGCCAGAAGAAGGAACTGATGTTTGGTTATCGAAAAATTATCGTAAATGATCCAGAAGTCTTTCTCCTACGCTGCGATCCTCCCATGACACACACAGATATTATCGCCACCACGCCGCAGGACTCTGGGAAGGCTGGTGAAATCAGGCACACGCATTCACCTCCAGGACCACAACCTCTTGGGAATGTCTTTTAACGCCTTCCCTTACCGCAGACTCGCCTCTCGGTCCGACACCTCCACGCTAACTGAGACAGAGGGGGGCCTGGGTGACCCCATATATGGCGGGAGATGTGGCGTCAGGAGCCACGTGGTTTGGCACTACGCAGCACTTTCCGGCGCTGAGTACGTCGTGGCCCTCACGAAAGCAGCAGACCAACCGTTTTTCCCCTAATGCGACAGCGTGTTTGGTTGTCCTGACCTTCAAAACATATCAGGCAAAACTGATGATGATGATGTTCTGCAAGGCACTTATACTTTCCCCACTACAATACTTTTGCGTAGCAAAATAACTTATTGAAACAGTAGGAATCATCGAGTTAGAAAGTGGGCAAAGGTCTGATTGAACTTGCAGGAACCATTAAGATTCTAAAGTGTGGGGAGCGACTGAAGACATTGAGGCAGTGCCCTTTGGTAGCGCAGAGAAAGGCATTCAAATAGCAGCAGACCACTGAGCCCGAACGAGGTCGTTTGCGTTAGTGGAGGAGATCAGAGATTCATAGATCAGTGTGATAAGCGGAGAAAGACATAAACACGTTATGACCTTACATTCGTACGTCTAAAAACTGGCCCCTTTATGAACCCTTTATTTTTTATCAGTTAGAGCCACGATCTTTATTACCATCACCGCCCACCTTCACCGTCCAATAACAATTATGCCGTATATTTCAGATTCACATTTAACCAAATTTCAAGACTGGTCAATTTTTTTTTCGGGGAAGAGAGAGGCCCTGACACCCTCTCCATCCCCTTAAGAACTCACTTAACCTATGTATTCAAACAAGTGTCGTTGTTCTAAAATTTCATGATTGTCGGTCGATGAAAACTTCACGTTAGAAAACGGGAAGCTGTTGTTAGACGAGAGACGAAGCCATTGTGTACAGCCAACAAACGAAGACAGAAGACGATTGGCAATATTATACAGAGACAGAGAGGTTTTTGTAGCTGTATTATGATAATGATATTTATGATAGTATTGGTGGTAGTAGTATAAGAGAGATACATCTTGATGGATATATGGAAAAACACTGAAAATTTGGGTTCCCTGTGTGTACAACAGAAAGTGTACCCAACATGCACAACAAGCGTGCAATGCATTGCCGATGAAATCGGTAATTGCCATAAGTACGGTATAACTAAACATCACAAGCACCAGTGATCACATCATGTGGCTTGGCTTGTTGAGGGAAGCAATCTCATCTGTACAAGAGTTGATGGAAATCACAACCATCTTTTTCAACTTTGCTCTGCCAATGCCATTTGAAATTTTCTCCACAGTTCTTTTTTTGTCGCTTAAACTCTTCTTCCTCGTAGGATTCACCATTTACTATTTGCTTGTCTTTCCTGCAGGACATCTTGTACTACGACGAGGCGGCCATCAAGGAGCTGGGCGTGCGACACCAGGCCCACCGGGTCAAGATCATGTCCTCCCTCGCCATCCTCAGGGAAAAGTGGGAGAAAAGTAAGTCACTTTCAGACAGCACTTCCCATGTCCTGTTTTGGTCAAGCCAGGCCCTCCTGCAGCGTCCCTCGTCACCAGGTACCCTTTCTCTCCTTGGTAGCAGTGGTTCTGACTCAGTTTTGTTGTACCTGTAACCCAGACTTCTGAGTACATCTCTTAAGCCCTATTCTTATCTCAGTACCTACTGTCCTTTCTTAAGTCCCGGTGATCTTAAGCACACTTGATTCTTTTTTTTTTTCGTTCTACAGGAATATCGGGGTAGGACCTAGGAAATGAGTTAGATCTTATAAGGTCAGTTGACCAACCAGTCACCAATGCCTACCGTTCCTGTGATATCCTCGAACCTTCACCTGTTATGGGACCACATTCCGGTCTTGAGAGTGTAGCGCTAGAAAGGCTGTAGACTTGATAGTAGAAAGCTGCCTATTTAAATTTCCATGCGGTTTTATCTAGACTTGCTGAAAATCGATGGAAGGAACACCTGATTAGCCACAAGAATTTCGATTACAAACAAGAGAACTTTTCCATTGTTGTAACATAGACCCCAAGGCAACAAACAACAGAATTAACAGGAAAGAAAATATATTAAATCTTTTGTTTATAAAAAAGGAAAAAAAAAATCGTAACATCAATGTCACTAAAATAATAATGGAATCAGATTATAATATGATCACGAGACAGGCGGTTGGCTGGTTGGTCTGTTAGGCTTTGAGTCTGTCAAAATCAAGTCATAACGATCACCCGAAAAGAAAGATTAACACTTAAGCTCCCTAGCAATGATGACCGTGAGGGAATTCTCAGCAGATTGAACGTCAGCTCCAACAACGTACTCTGGATAGAGTTTAACAAAGACAACAGTGTTCGCTGTGATGATGTATATGTATATATATAGGTATCATACTCCCAAACCAGTGCATGGAGGAGATGAACAGGAAAGTTTCACCCTGAAAGCAGATGTATCTCAGAGAGAACGAAAAATAGCAGGAAATTGGAACGAGGACTTTGAGCTTTCCTCTAGACGAAGAAAACAAACAGGAAAACTCCTCATCCACCTCAGCTCTACTACGAGGAAACAAAAGCTGGAAAGGCAAATCAAAACCATTGAACAATACCTGAAAATAGTGTATTAGCAAGAAAGAGAAATCGTATCCTAAGGGAAAATATATAATATTTCCCAGTAAGTGTCCCGCATGTAGAAACGAAGGATCAGAAGAGGAAGATAACAAAGGAATGTGCCAAAGTCTAAGACAGTCGGAAGCTGATGATCATCCTCAGGACTGAGAGCTCAACAAAAGCTATATAACCAGTACTCCTTCGGTGATAACCATATCACCTATTAATAACCTTGACTCATCCAATTTCCAAAAGAATAAGCATCAATGATATGCCAATTTATGCCTCTTTTGGACCTGATGCCTTGAGATTTACAGTAAAATCAAAGAAAATGAATGGTCTTGGCGTTCACCTTTCTGGGGGTAAAGTTTAGACGGCGTAATTATTTGACAAGACTTTTAAAATCTACAGACACAGCCCCTCAACATAAGGGAAAGGGTAAAACAAAAAGAAAAAGAACACACAAGGCATTTGCACTGATGCGACGTATCATGAACAATAAAGATGATAATACGATGGTAATGGTAATCAGACAACGTGCAGAACCCGGAACAGCTGGGACTGACAGCTGGACGAACGTGCCTCTCACAGCTGGTTAGCCTTTTGTAAAAGAGCTTAGAAGCCGTTGCTGACGTTACTTACCGAAGAAGAATGTACGTAAGCAGTCCAATTAGAATACAGATTCCATAGTTTCTAAGACACAGATCACGGGAAAAACAAACTGATAATTAAAAAGTTGGACCATTAATCTCCCAACAAACAGATCTCAAACAGTAAAGACACTGCCGACATATCAAAAATTTCATTCCGTCGCAATAGACCAGCTGAACCATCTGCTGTTGCAGTGTAAAGTATGTAAACTTTATGAGTCAATATTTTCAGCTCATATTGATCAATATTTATTTTATTTATATATAATTACCCAGGGCCCGTTTTCTAAGAAAGATTCTTGGTGTTGCACAGCACCTTTCTAAAGACTCCTGTAGCCTAATACACGCTACTTCCAGTAGCAGGGAAATGTAGACTCCTTTAAAGTGAGTTCTTTCTCGAGACTGCACTCCCAGTGATACTGCCTCATCATAGGTGACTTTTCACTCGCAGTGTAAACTCAAGCAGGGGGAATCCCGTAACACCTAGTAATTTACATAATGTATTACATGTGCGTGAAGAGAACGTTTCTACACGGTGACGTTCGATTGCAAAAGCAAAGCGCAGTGTTATCGCGTTGCAACGGACACCCGAGTGCATTCTCCATGTTATTTGTTTATCACGACAGAATTTGCCAACCACATCCTGGCCTTGGAGCTTCCTCGTCCACCACACCAGCCACCCCTCCACATCAGATCATAACCACCCGCTCCCCTCCCCTCCTCTCCACCCATCCCACCTGCAGTGTTCCCCGGCGTAGCCTCCAGGACCAAGGGTGTTGTTACTGACTCGGCGACGTGCCATGCATGACTATTTATAGTCGCCTTGTGACACACCTTGAAAGTCTCATCAGTACGCAGGTCAAGTGGTCCTTGTTAATTCCTCTTTAACTGTTCGCTGTTGTTGGTGCCTCAGGCAACACAGCTGTTTCTTGCGCTTCAAGTGTTGTGGCAGTGGCCATGAGTGGTGGGGAATGGTGGTGGGTTCTTCACTACTGGTGGGCACGGGAGATGGGTGCTACTTAAGGTTGCTGAGCATAGTGGTGGTGGTGGTGGTGGAAATGCATGCTGGAGGTTACTGCTCTCCATAGTGTTGGTGATTACTTACTTGCGTGGTTGTAAGTGGTTGTGGTTGTGTGGTATATGGTTGTGGTGGTATACGTGTGGGTATGGAGATTTTTGGTGTACATAGTAGTGGTGCTCGTGGGGGTTTGTGGTGGCGGTAGTGGTTAAGTACAGTGGTAGGAGGGATTTTGTTCTATGTGGTGATTGTTGTAATAGACAGTGGTGGTGGTGGTGTTGGAGAATGTTGATGGTGGTGGAGAATGTGGTTACTTGGCTGTAGTCAACAGTGCCGTTGATGGTGCGAGTTTAGTGTTGGTGGTGACGAATATGTTAAGTGTAATGGTAGTGGTGATGGACTGTGGTTTATGTAGTGTGAGGGATGATGAAGTGGAGGTTAGGTGGGTGAAGTCTATTTCTTTTTGTCTCTTTGTCTACACATTGTTTCTTTAAACCAACCATTTCTCCCACTGTGACTCACTGGATATTCAGAGTGGTTAAGCTTTGGGAGGGGTGGGTGGGAGGGGGAGGATGGTTTCAGGGGCAGGAAGTGGAGAGTTTACCTTTTTGTCTTCACAATCTTTCTTTCTTTTTTTTTCCCTCATTGAAGAAGTACAGATCCTGTTTTTATTAATGTTTCATCTAAGGCCTGGCCTCATTTAGTTTTCTTTTTCCGTGACTTGAAACCTTCATCAAATGAAAACGTTTGAAATTGCGTTCTCTACCCTAGGGTGAGTATGGAAGTCCTCTCCCAGTTCTCACGGGTGGCCTTGTTGAAATTATTTATGACCAGTACATTTGCATACTGAAATTGAGTTGCAAACAGCTTCCACACGAGACGATTTCCCCTCAGCCTTCCCCTCTCACTTCTGTTGACCTTTCTTTGTTTCTCCTTTTCACTTTTTATTTCCCCTTGACTTCAGTTCATCTTGTCCTACTTCAGATCTCTTCATTTGTCTTCATTCCACTTTTCCTCACCACTTGTCCTCAGTTCATCTCTTCCCACCTCTGTTTCCCTTCATCTTACTTTTCCTTACCTCGCTTTAACCACATTTCACTACCACGCACCTCACTTATCTCCGCTCTCTTCATATCTCGCTTCACGTCTCGTATGTAACCGTTCCACACTCCCCTTTTTACATCACTTCACTGCCCCTTTTCTGCACTTCAGAACTCTCTTTATTTCGCCCATCCTTACCTCTCACCAACCCTGCCTTCATCACAGTCGGGAGATCTCGTGTGTTAGTGCCATGTTAATGGTTCCAATGGGCTCTTGTGGTGTTGCTGCGATTTTCCAGTGGGATGTTCACGTGATTGATCTGGTCATGATTTCACTGTTTACTCCCCTCGTGTGTTTATGATACTACCACTTCGGTTCTCACTGGTCTGTTGTTATTTACGACCACTGGAGGGATTTATAACTATCATTGGACGTTTCTGGGCATAATGCTGAGGCACTGGACTTGCGTGTGAGCCAGTATTTCCTCCCATGTCGTGACTAGAGTGAAATCATGTCATCAACTCCCGCCGTCGAGATTATTTTTCCTGACATCTCGCCACCGGTGGAGGACGTCCAGTCTACCTGGACGACTCGTCGGCGTGTGGAGCAGCCCTACGCATGGGTCAGAGGGTCCGTGTGGGACCCACGCCCTTTGCCTGGAAGGCTTGTGGCCCATTCAAGGCAGCGCCTACTTACGCCCAAACGCGTCGTTCAACATATGTCAGAAATTTTCCCAATATCTAGCAACTTATTCCATTCATCCACAACACTCTTTACACACCTAGACTTACCTGTTTCTTTTTTTGTAATCTTAATTTGCTCGAGTTCTCTCTGGATTACTGTTAGTAAACACTTTACGTGTTTGTTCAGTCACTTTTTCACTTAGAACGCTTTACTCGTTGCCTCCCTTTACTCTACGACTTTTTAGAGAATACAAATTTAATTTACTTGATCTCCATCAGGAAAATTTCACTCGGTCGGTGTAAAAAATTCTGTCCTTTTTGCATAATTTGAAGGGAATTTGTATCTCTTCTATCGTACGTTGATCTAGATTTCACATCATATTTTTGAGGTGTCACTAAGGTAGGATAAATTAGGACTCAAGATGACAGGCTTACAAAGACTGACCCTTGAGGAACGCCATTGAGGGCTGATCTTCATTCAAATTATTCCCATTATGCTAATTCCGCTTTCTCTCTTGATAACCTTATTTTAATCCACAGTTGCGAACTTCTCCAGTCCCCTGTATGTGTACCTCCTTCGTAGGAAAGCTTGTTAAGAGCTTTTCTGAAGTAAGTGACGATTACCATCTGCCGCCTTTAATACTTCTAACTTGGGTGGGAGTAGTACTAAACACAAATACCCTTTGGTGAAGTCATAATGCGACTAATCAATTAAACTTTCTGTCCTAAGTGACTTCTAATTGGATTAGCCATCATTGCTTCGTGAAAATTTTCCTACAGTTGACGTCAGACACACTGGTCGATTATAATCAGAGGCAAGTGGCTATCTATCCCTTCTTCTGAAAACTGGCTCTGCAATAGCAGTCTTCCACGATTGTGGTAAGACGCGCGATCGTTGAGAGTTTACGATATACGTTAAAGCCAATGAAATACTGAACTCCCTTAGCATTATCCCATCAGGATTTGGAGACCGGTTGGGTTCGTCCGTCTGATGAAGGAGGTCTTATTTTGTTTGTAATTAACGTAATCCATTTTCCTTACTTCTTATATAGATATCTTCCTCGTTCAGAATTCTGTCAAGTTCTCCAGTAAATAGATATTGATTGGCTAAGACGTTTGATCATCCCGTCGTCATGAGTTGTAATGAAGCTTTTCAGAAGCCTAGTCAGTCTCTTCACAAACTTTCGTTTGATACCACAGATAGAATCCTCTAGTGCTCAACCGCAGTTTCTTGCAATTTCACTTTCATCATCCCTTCTTACTGTTCTTCATCCCTCTATTTTTCAAACACTTATACTGATCTCTTAAGTCCAAGTCACCTCCTTTGAGCTGCTTATACTCTTTATTTGGCAAATCAGAAACTATAACTTTGTATTAATTCTTCGAGAGCTATTTTTTTTTATTTATATTGATAACTTGAAAAGGAATATTCTGATCTCAAGTCGTTATATCCACAACTTTCAAGTCACCTGACGAGATCCGGGCACCGTCCGGTACAATAACTGTACGAAGGATCTGTGACGCAAGCGGTAGTTTCCCTTTTGTCTTCTCTCCAAATGATGAATAACGGCATTTCCCTGATTTACACCCCTTGCCTCGCTATTACTCATCCAATGTTCTCATTGATTATTTCGAAATTCATCAGACTCATCTGGCAAGATATTTACTTTATCATGTGCACATAACATAATACACAATCAATCTACATCTTGCTGTAAGTGATCCATAGATTAGAGCCAATTCGAAATTATTTTTCAGTTATCCACTTCCCTCTCACCCCTTAAGGGAATGGAAGCGATGCCATTTTCTACACAGAGCCTCTCATTGCTGCATCCTTTAAACGAATGACGCCCTGACAATTTTCAGTTTCGTCTGCACACAGACCGGGAAAACCTTAGAGTCATATGCCGGCCAGTATGCCATTGTAAGTGGTAAATCTCCTGCTGGCCATATTACGGTTATCCCAGTTTGCCACGGAGGGAATATTACACTAATGAGGTAGGGTAGGACCGTAGGGTGCCGCTCACCCTTGTAATATTATACGATTGTTGGTGGACGTTGAGTAGTCCTATGTTAGGTTAGAAATATGAGAATGAAATAAGGGTTCGGGTGTAGAAGCAACTGGTACCGAGACACTGTGAAATGCCTTGATGCAAATCGATCTGCAACACCATTTAAGAATTTAAAAACGTGATCAAAAGTAACGATATTTGTGAAGGCTTAATTAACATTCTGATATGTGAGTGGCTTGGAACTATGGTGGCCAGAGTTGCATCCTGCAGGTGTAAAACTCAACCCAGCAGTTGGCCAGAAAACGGTTGTCCATTAGCCGTAGCGGAGCTTGGACGGTGTGTCAATAATTTACAGAACAGTAAACACGGCCGC
>JAUUEC010136690.1:0-11153 GCA_032361885.1 Panulirus marginatus
GAAAGAGTAATGTGATAAGGCAGGAATGAGGGCCAGAGTCCATGAATAATTTTGATAGGCAACCATAACATGAGCAGTACTGTAGAACCGAAGATAACCATGGAGGCCAGGAAGCGGCGAGTGTGACGAACAATGGGTAGGTGAATCATCTAAGGTGAAATATCAAAGAAAAGGAATGCAGAATGAATGTTTCAATCATTCTTAGTACATTTTCACCAAATGTATATTGAAGAAAGTTCAGGAGAATCTTAATTACATATCTTTAAAAGCAATATGGAGGTAACCTATCAAAAGGATTAATATAATTTCAACAGAGCACAATAATTTCAACGAGGGGAAAGTCAAGTAACAATTGGTATATAATGCAGGGATATTAAGGTTAAATGTTGTGATTTTTTTTCTTAATACTCAACACCCTTTACCACTTTATCAAGATAGCACCACAAACAAATGAATGGCCGTAATTGCATACATCCAAACTCTAGCTGTCATATATGAAATACTAAAATCAGTACCATCCACAGATAATCCCCATACACCACTCCATGGTTTAAGAAAGAAGGTGGATGTTTTGGGAATTAAATTCTTAAAGACAACACGTTGTGAGGAGGGTTGATTAAGAACTGATAGGTTAAGAGAGAGGTGTAGTAGTAATATGATTATGGATGAAGAGCTAAAGAGGGTGTTGAGATGGGTTGAACATATGTAGAGGATGGGTAAGGAGAGGATAAGAGGGTGTCAGAGTTGAAGGGGAAAAGGGGAGATGGAGATAAAAAAAAATGGAGTGAAAGATGCTTTGAGAAATAAGGCCTGAACATGCAAGAGGATGTGAGGCATGCATGGGATAAAGTGAACTGGAGCAATTTGGTAAAATAGGGCAATATGCTGTCAATGTACTGAACCAGGGTATGAACCTGAGAAAGCACAGTAAGGTCTGTGGGGCTTGGCTATCAATAAGGTGCTCTGGTTTTGGTGCATTATACATGACAGCTAAAGAGTACATGTGGGGCAGTTTCTCTAACTGTTCCCAGTGCTACCTTGATACGCAGCGAATAACTATCATGTAAGAAAAAACTTTTCTTTAAAATTCTTAAATAAAACTTATACCCTGCATATCTCTTAGAAATGTGGAGCAGCATAAATTGTGAGTTGTGGATGCATCAAGCATGAGTCAGCTGGTGCTGCACTCGTTAGTTAATACCTGGCATTAAAGGGGTGGGGAAAAAACTCTTGCTTGATGTGTAAACTTTCTCCTGATTGGTTGATTGGGATTAAAAAGGTTTGTTACTAGCAAAGTAACAAAGTAATTAGTTGAATTCAGAAGTTAGTCAACTAAGTATGTCAAAACCTCTTTACCATGCAATTTAAGTTACATGAATCCAAGCCTCTGCAGAACAAGAAAATTACAGGACATGTTTTGGTAACTGTGTCAGGAATGGATAAAACTGAAGGGATGATGATAATCTATCTATATCCCTGATGCTTGTGCCCTACAGGAACTCCCATCAAGGGGGTGGCCAGGGCAAAAGTTTCCTCTTATCCCTGTCCTTAAGTGCCTCCCTCACATACAGTGGCCATTCCACATGTTATTCTCTCATTTTTCTCCCTCCAGTACTCTTCTGCTCTATTTCCCCATGTCACAGGTGATCTTCCTCTCGCATCAACCCCTTTAATCATGCCATCATACACTCTCCTTGTAAAGTCCGTCTTGTATTCTTTCCACATGCCCAAACCACCTCAAAATATTACGTTTCACCCACTCTACCACTTTACAATTCATTCCCTTTGCATTCCATGCCATACCAAATCTCTCATACAACCCCTCAATACTTTCTCCATTCCATCTTGTCATACCAAATGCTCGTCTCAAATAACTCATTTCCACAGATGATGGTAATATTGTGCAGTAATATAAATAAAATGAAGGAGTTAAGCTATACATAGGAGCTATACTTAAAGAGAAATACCAGTATATCTCCACTTAGTTACTAAGAAGTGTATACAGCTTACCTCTTGTACTGGGTTGAAGTCAGGATCATTAAGATTTCGAAGGAACCACAAAACACCTGGACGCAAGACTTCTCGGAGGAGAAGGATGAAGGAGGCGAAGTAGAAGACGTACACCATTCCTACCAACCAATGGATAAACATGGAAGTGCCAGGTGCAGCCTTGAAGCTAACCTCTCGATCCTTCAAGAAATAATATCAAAGATTTGATCACAATATTATACAGATAAAATCATAAAAAAAGCAGTATAATTATAGATATTTATTCTTCAATAGTATTACAAGTCCATCAGGATAGGCTACGTGGATAATTTCATGCAGCAAAATCAGAAGTATAGGGACAAAATGATCAAATTACTCCCGGGCTATCCTGAAGGATAGTGTACAGTACAACCTGATATTTACAACAGGAAATTTTTTGAAATCCTTACTAAGAATGCTTATTCCTAGTTTGTCATAAAGTTAAAGTATTTGTTTTGTGAATATGAATGAAACTAGATGAGAGAACTTTTAAGTAATTTAGAAAAAATGCATTATGTTATTTATCCAAGTCCTCCGTTTCACCTAAAACATTAGTTTGACTTTGTTTATTTGCTTTGTCACTGTAGGTTCCATCATCTTGCCCATTAATGTGTATTTTCTATCGTCACCCTTTTGGCAAGTATCCTACTTTTGTCTTAAAAGACATACGAGATTTTTTCTTGCGCCCATTAATCAACATGCAATTCATCTATATCTGATTTCCTGTTTTCTTTAATCAAACAGCTTCATCTGGAGCTACGAATCATTTATAATACCTCAAATTTGAATCAGCAATCCTAACTGGGATCTGGTCCCCATTTTCAATTGCTTTGAGTTACGTAGCTATGCCTTAATCATCCTTAGTAGCACAGAATACTTATTTTCCCTAATACTATAATATCTGAAAGTTAATTATAATGATAAAACACTGCTCACCTTTACCATATGAGTTAGATGTAACTCAGAACGTCATTCGCAAGCCAATGTCTCCCTCCAAACAAACACACTAACCATCATGTTTAATATGGTAGGATATGCCACCAACCACTTCTTCACTACACTCCTGACACCACTGGCTTCTGACATGACCATTAAGGGTTAATCCAAATAAATCTTCGCTAAACCTCTGGCACCACTGCCTTTGACTACACCTTTATGAGTAATGTCAAATACTCTCACAAATTAGATCAAATGCATGTGCACTGCACCAGGGTTTTAATAATGCTAGTTGAAAATACAAATAAAACAAAAACGTAACAATGCAAAAACAATGTTTCCCTCTTATGCAGAGAGAAAATGAAATACAATAAAAATCCCAGAGTTCTTACGTAATGTCGTTGGATACATAACAAGTAAATATCACTAAGATTTGTGAAAATACCTGAACTGACTCTTGAGTCAGAGTTCTGACAAAACTGGAGTGGAACAACACATGCATGGATTAAAAAAATGAATCAAACCCACATCATAATCAAACTGGTCTTAACAACAGCTGTACATTGCATTTAATACTGATAAGTATCTGAGGCCTACCTTGAGTGTGGCATCAAACAATGAAAGGGAGCAGATGTCCAGCCACCAGCCACCTATTAGGGGAAACACACCTATCTCCACCACACTTAGGAGTGCCACCTTCACCACAACATAACATAACCCCAACACTCGTTTTGGCCTGTCAAACATAAAATCTTTAATTAACAAATCGCACTGGCTATCTGCGTGTATGTCATCAAGTTGTGTATTATCTATTATTATTATCATTATTATACAACCCTAAGACACCCCCATCACAGGGTTCATGCAGCTGCAAGGCTGTATTACGCACAGTAGCTGGGACAAGATGGACTCCTTTGAAGTCAGAGGTTCTATGACGAGAGTGTACTCTTTCTCGTCAACTGACAATGATGTGTGTGAGTGCAAATGTGGGTTTATTTAAAGGTATAGTAGTCCCAACCCTGATGTGAAGATATGAGTCATGGGTCCCAAATGCATAAGTAAGGAAAAGGGTAGATGTGTTCCAAATGAAATACACAATATGGTGTAGGAAAGGTTGATAGAGTAAGGAATACCAGTGTAAGAGAAAGGTGTGGCAGTAATCTTTCAGAGGGCTAAAAAGGGTGTGCTGATGTTGTCTGGACACGTGGAAAGGGTGGGTGAGAAGAGAATGACTAAGAGGATATATATGACAGAGATGGTGGGAACAAGGAGGAGGAAAGCAAAAAATGCCCTGGATGATCAAGGTTTGAACATACATGAGGGTGACACTTGCATGAGAGAGAGCAAGATGGAGTGATGTGGTATATAAGGGACGACTATCTGTCGATGGGATGAACCAGGTCAAATGAAGCAATCAGATGTGTGAATGGGGGCTCAAGTTTTAGTGCATTAAACATGACAGCAAGAGAGAAGATATGAACAAATGAGGCTGTTCTTCATCTGTTCCTGGTGCTACCTTACTAATGTGTAAAATGGCTAACAAGCATGAAAAGAGAAGCTAGTTTTCATAGCTGCATCAACCCACATAATACTTCTATAGGTACTATTGGCACCAAAAACTGTTATTCAGTCTCACCTGTTCAGCCTGATTATTGCTGCTAGTGTATGTAGTAATACCAGACACAAGCCGACAACACAGTAACCACACAGTGCAGTCAACAGGCCTTCAAAGTGTGATGCCGATACCCATGTTTTGAGTTTGAATCCCACTATGGTGAAGTGTCCAATGTGGTAAGGACAAAATGCTGGAGAAGAAAATTAATCATTTTAAGTAGAAAACTATGCAGCATTAATAACAAAATGTTGGTTTCCACGGATACAAAACCCATTACTCTACTGAATGCAGAGACCCATGAGCACCTGAGAGTAGTTGCTCAGTCTGAGTGTGAAATATCATATCATCCCTTCCCTTACCTAAAAAATGGTATATCCATGAGGATTCACTCCTTCAGCCATCAGGAAATAAAATCAAACTGCAATTCACTAAGGCCTACAATGTCATAGCACATAGGTATGGTAGGGCCTCATAAACTTGCTCACCTATTAATTGCCAAACCACTAGTGACTGTGCCTTGGGCCTGTATCTGTTAATAATCAAGAAATAGCTTTTCAATAAAATAGAGAGGAAGGTAAAGAAGGGAAAATAAACCTATGCTCACCGAGTTCCTCCTATTAAAGAGAAATGGATTTTCATCCTTCAAAATCTACATCTTTGATTCCCTGAGAGCATTCCCTCATAGAAAAGGAGGAACTGTAGGAAAACCTGTGGAAAACTAACGAGAGACTTCCTCATTAATGACAAATGAACCCAGGTCTGGAACATGATCTGAAAGCAGCATTCTCAAGTCATACAAGGTCAGTTCTATCTAAACAAAGATATTTTTCAAATGCCAAAGACCCCTTTTACTGTATTAATCTTCAAACCAGAAAGTTCTTCAAGAGAGCTACAGTAAAGCCACTATCTTTTCATTACTAGCTTTGGCAGAGAGCCTTGGTAGTGAAAGGAAAACCAGATTCTTGATCTAATGAGCAATGCACTATGCTATTAAGAACTTAGGGGAGGCTTGAAGAACAATCTCTCCATAAAATTGCATACACTTTTGCTCTGCTCATATTGAACTTTCAAGAATGTATTTGTTTAATTCAAAATCAAAAGATCTAGAATCATTCCAAAATAAAAGGAAATAATTTCCATTTCATGAACACCAAAAAGAGTGGTTACACTTACCAGCACTAGCAAGTCCCTACCACGTCGTGACAGTTGGCATATTAGTATTATTTATGCCATGGAAAACCAAGAACTAAAACTATAATACCTATCTGGCCTAGAAATGCAACACATGTCAAGAAAAGTCCAAACAGCATCAGCAAGTAAGGATAAAGAGATCAGGGTTAAAGGCAGCCAGGCCGCACCTTACCTCTGTGCCATGACATCTTATGCCTAAACTGGTTACTGTATGGTCAATGAGTCTAATGAACGAGCATTTACTCACCTCGTACATTTTATGATTCTAATTTCACATTTCTAATTACATCTCGAAACCATGCTAAACATACACAGATTATCAAAATGACACCAGAAACTTATTTATTTACCTGGAAAGTACAATATTGTCATGGTTTGAGAAAAAACACTACCTTATGTTTATATGTATTTCTTAAAATAAGCTCACACTTTCGTAAATATGACATAAGCTCACACTTTCATAAATATGACAACTACAAGCCTCAGGTCATAAAGCATGCCATTTTTCCATGATACAACCAAAAGAAGCGTGATGCATAAGAATTCATGTAAAAATTTCTATTACTCCTTACCAAACACAAGAATGAACATTGTGTTTAGGGATACAACCCAAAACACATGTTCAAGAAACACAAGTGAGCCATCAAGACCCAGCAGTCGCTCCCACGTAAGCTCCTCCGCTGCTCGGTCCCATTCTATAGGGTTCCAGTTGAGATCATCTGCTGCAGCCCCAGGGTCTAAGTTATTATTGCCTGGTACTCCTTCATGCAAAAGCTCACCTTCATTGCCTGAAAAATAGGAAAATGTCAATACGGAAAAATTATGAAAGAGTTCCGCAGAAATACATAATATACAATTTAACTTTCATTTACAAAACTGATAGCTCTTCCTTCTAACATTGTTGTAGGTGCCAAACCTTTTAATGCTTACAATCTATCAAATGAAGTCAGCTTGATTCAACACTATAAAAACAAATACAAGCAATACATTAAATATAAAGTTATGATACATGTTTATACAAACAGCAACATACACCTATTGACATTCGAATAAAAAAACATATTTGAAACATTTTACTGAATAATATATACACAAGCTAGGCCATCGTAACCAAGGAATACAACCTTGTTTCATATCTAAATTTCAATTATTAGACAGCCTGTCACTGATGAAAACTGGTCGCCGATAATCCCTTTACTCAAAAGACAAAGTTTTATTCACGTTTATTGTCTGTTTATCATATCAGCCTGATTCAACACCATAAATACACATGGGCAATAAATTACGTCGTGTGTCATTTGGAGTGTTCACGTGTGGTGGCATAAACATATCCATGAAAATAACAAAAAATAACGATAATAAAGAAGCATAAGTTGAACCACTTAAGACAAAGGAATAAGAAATTCCAACTTGATATCCAGTAACAACATTTAAGTGTAATTGGCCAACATATAAGCTCAGACCTAGTCCGCAGTGATCCATTTCCTCAGAAACTTTTATCCATTCTTCTACTACCTTCATCTTTCTCCATCTCTCCTCTTTTTCTTTTTAAAGAAGACATGTGAATGTCCCTTTCCATTCTGGATGGCTCAAAGAGGATCACTAACCTTCTGCAATGTTTTGATTAGCTGGTAGAGGTGCTACTTCCTGATGGGCTGCATTTTCAATTATTTCAGCATTATCATTAGCCCCTTCTATGGGAGCTACTGCATTCTCATTTACTGGCTGCACTGGAAGCTGACCATTTCCTTGATTTAAAAGTCCGAAATTCCCAGGAGGCTCATGCTGAAATGTAAAAGAAAAAATAGAGTTCCTGCACATGAAAACATGCATCTGATAACCTCTAGCCAAGAGGCTGGTAAAGAAACTAGATTTCTTGATGAAATGTAAATTCTTTGACAAATCTTCTCATTGCCCCTGTTGAATCTTAAATATATTTACTATATGATTACTTTTCTTGTTGTTATATCTGCAATTCTTCCCAAAGGTACAACAGAATCTTCATGGGAAATCAAAACTGCTTAGAACCCTACCATATGTTCCTCTCTAAGCTCTTTACATTTATCCAAGTAAATCTTTATGATCTAAGTCATGTTACTTGTTCAATTGTTTAAATTTTCATTACAATTTGTAACACTTACCTCATGTTGTACGTCCTGATCAAGCCAATCAGGCCCTCCCCCATGAAGAATCTGTTCTCGTAACCATACTAAGCTGATGAAAGCACTCAGCGTGCAAGTCACCACAAAGCAGCCATGGAAGATATCCGACACTAAATTATCTCTGTGTAAAACAAAAATCCATGTTCATCAATAGAAATGATCATATCTCCATGAATCTATCACAGAATCTCTATCCCTGTTATATGCAAAGGTATCCCATAAATTTCAGGGGCAAAATATTTTGCCCTATTCACATGCAAAAGTATTAAACTGTTAAAAGCAAGATCAGTTATCTCCTACATTAACTCAGTATATCTGGAATATTTCTATCCAAGTCTCTGACACTCGTTCCTTCTGGGAACCCCCTCAAAGGGGTGGCCATAGCAAGAGTGTCTCCATAACTAGTGAACTCCAGTGCCATATCCTAGCCTTTAGTACCTTAACAGGCCATTGGCAGAAGGCAACTCTAGTGCTGTTATCTTGGACTACTCTACTGCTAATTCAAAGGATATCAGAGAAGGCTGTATGGAGTTTTAAGTACTGTATAGCTGTTACTTACGTTGATAACATGTCAAGTGGTAGTGTGAGAACAGAAGACACAGAGCCAGTAAAGAGACACCGATAGATTCTGCAGGCTGTGAGGGGCACCACTCCCAACCAGGCAAGTGCCACAAGTGTGTAATGCAACCAATATCGTACAGCTGTTCCCATACTTCGGGCCAAACCAGAGAGAATGTCTGCTATTGGTAGTCTCTTCGGCATGTCTGGAGAATATACTGAAGAGAGACAAGGATGATTATGTTAAACATTAATAATTCTGGGATACTTAAATATCTTTTGTCATATCTTTTAAACTTTTCTTTAAATATATAAAGGAACTTTCTTTGGTGGGTATTATGCAAGTCAACTCAAGTCTTTAATAGAAATCTAAATTCAAAATCCAGTTTCACTAATTTTACTACTTTTCCAATTTCAGAAAACAATAATAAGCAGTGGATGAATTCCAGCCTTCCTCTCCTGACCATTTCAGTAGCCATATAAGACACACAGGAGACGCACCTCATTCCTGCTACCCAGTGCTTCATTATTCGGTGTTCATGAAAAAATAAATAATTTGATGTACACATGGTGAAAAAGTATCTTCCCCAATGAGTCCAATGAATTTCAATCCTCAATGTGACTCGTATAGTCTTGGTAGGGATGGTAAGCTTCATATGAATGTGAGATAATTTTCAAATAATCATGTTTGCCCCACTTTATAGTTATTTCCATCAAAATATGAAATCAAAATAAGACTTATTATGGCAAACAACAAAGCTACCAATGTGAGGCCAGACCAATGAGCATTTCTCAAAATTCTTAGTTTGTAGTGTCGTGTTGTTTCACACGAGTGTTGATACTTTTTTACTGTGTGTACATACAGAAAAAATTCTTAAAAATTAAACTTACTCAAACCCCCTACAATCATAAGCAGTAAGTGCCTGAGTTTTATGCAAGTGGAGTCCAGTAACACCGTTCAGGATATGAACAACCTGACAAAATTTGTTTCACTCCAGATATGGATGGTATGTGCATTAGTAATGTATTTTGTAGAAAAATAATCGGGAAAACTGATAGAACTACAGTATACACAACAGCAATGGGTGTCATAACTGTGTGCCCTGTCATAACTTTTTAAAGTATTAAAAAGCTTCAGCAAAATATCTGCAATCATGATGACTGCAAAGTTCAATTGACACAATGTATACCTGGACGTTATTTAAGGAAATGCAGCATCACAATACCTTATGTACAATTTCTGAAAAGGAGCTATTAGTGAACAAACAAACCATATTAATCTGATCGGACCTGACTACGATAATAAAAATAAAATTCAACTATTGAATAACTGAAAATTTTTATGTCAATCCAAGAATCAACCACAGTTGCACACAAAGCAAACATAATGACCCCCCACCCATGACCTTGAACTTAAATGTATGACCCTTGAGAGAGGGTAATATTTTAACAAAGGCATCCAAATTCATTCTCTGGGTCATAAGTTGTGGTATGACTAAGACTGAAGGTACATCCCAATGGGTGTCATGAAACAGTATCTGATGGCGAGTAACATTTGTGTTCAATATCATCTCAGCCCCTTCTCTTTGGCTCACAAGATATAGATTGAATAAGTGTGTGAAGGGCAAACACAGAGATGGCCATGACAGTTCCTATAAGATGCTAGTTTTTTAGGTTGGACCCTTACTAAATCAGTGCTTTATATCTTAAATAAACATGACTTAATTGTACTATACATACTCGGTGTGAAGTGAAAGCGATGTTTACAGAGTTCACAGTATTCCTTGCGTGAGTAGCGAAGCCATTGTACAAGACAGTCTTGATGTATAAACTTAATGCTACCAGTACAGATGCATGGATGGAAGAGTGGTCGGTCACTGGTGCCTTCACACCTGCACACTCGACATATATCTGCAAAGAAATGGTCTCGGTAATTATCACATACCATCTGGAAAAAAATCAGATTTTATATCTAGACGAACGACATATGCAGGTGACATAGATTTCTTCCTGCTCTAAACTATATTTGTGATGTCATAAATTGCTCTTAGATTTTCCGGTAAAGTTCCAATTTAGTTCCACCCTAGAAACAGCTTTGTATACAATTGATATTATTTTGCAATGTGGTGGTTATAGAATAGAATACGAGTGGTGAAGCATGATTTGGAGCATTCTGTTTCTTTCATTATTCAGCACTGATAAATATGAAGGCAGTGTGGAGGACCACAAAGATCGTGGAGTATGTCGGGTATAACATATAATTTGGTAGTGCACTTCTAGAAATCAACAAAACTCATGAAAACCTCATCTTATTTTACATTATACAAAATTTTTTGGCATTTCTTCCACCCTGCCATATGGCAATGAATGTTCATAGGTTGATGTCTGCTAGACGTGTCTGTTTAAAAGCGCATGGACACAGTACTCAAGCACTCGATATAAACATGAAACCATAATCACGTTTTTTTATGTAAAATCAAAAGTAAGGTAAATTTCAATGGTTAGGGGAAATAGATGAGGTTTTCAGGTGCCCTGCTTTTCAAAGTAAAGTACAGTAATCCCTCGATTTAACGGACCCCAATATGACGGATTTCAGATTTAACAGACCAGGCAAGTAATAATACATTAATTAATAATAATTGAAAAAAATAAAACAAAATAAA
>JAUUEC010137795.1:0-11140 GCA_032361885.1 Panulirus marginatus
TATATATATACTATCAAACAGTACAAAATCAGTCCTTCAATTATCACTGTAATCAACAAATATGACTCAGATTCATTTTTTCATTTTGTATGTTGAATTAAGATTAACATTTTCGTGCTGGTAACTCATTAATAGAATCAACATACATAGTCTTTGAACCATATAGCGTTTTGACATGTTGAAACTTATTCAGCAAGACAGTCAGGCCGCATCTGACATAACCTAAACAAATCGTGTGGCCGTGGTTACCGAGCTACGAGGTTCTTAGGGAAGTCGGACTTCAGCTGGTATATCCCATAACCAAAGTAATTACTAAATCACCAATAAAGACCGGAAACAATTAAATGTCACCGTTATATACAAGAAAAGAGGTAACTAATATGACTTAAACCGATTTTTCAGCCTCGCAAGTCATCGGCAAACTGCTAGAGAAAATAAAGACAATTACAAAAATTTCTAGATTATAAAATATTATCGGACAGCTCACATGGCATCTGCAGCAGATCTTGCTCTTGTCTAACAAAGTTCCTAAAGTTTTCATTATTGTATGTACATGTCAGCTGGGGCTGAAATGTTCCCTTTGATGTAATAGACGCATTCGATGAAGTACCGCATGAAAGAATGCTACGTAGATTAAAATCATAGGAGTCTGCACGCGCGTTTTCGTTAAAAAGAAAACCAGCCCGTGTGGAGCGAGCCTATCCGCCTTTAAGTAATTTTCGCAACAAGTCTCAGTCTTGCATCATATTCTATGTTAATGGACGCAGCACATACAAGAAATTTTCGAAATTAAAGATAACTGCATCGGAAAAAAAGACGTTATGATACCATTTGTATATCTGAATCTTGTCTAGACATTAGAAATAAGGATTGCCATGCCGTATGCGGAATTCTTAGATACAGTGAATTCATCAGTTATAAGAGAAATAAGTAGATGGTGGTGTCTTGCTCTACGTGTGTGATAATCTTAATTTTGTGCTGAAAAAAACTGTTGGAGCGTTGAAAATATCGACTCCATTTTGCAAGAAATCAAAGCTAAGCTTCGGAACAAAATAACAGCAGAATTAGCTTATACATGTAGTTCCCCGTACATACATCAGATGTGTATGAAAGACTTGATGACCAGTTATCAAAAGATTATAATGAAAACGATTCGATCATTGGGGAACATTTCAAAACACCGGAATCTAAGCGGGAAGAATTCTTTTCCAGGAGCTCCGTGCGTGGGCTCTTACTAAATTTGCTTTATGGTGCCCTGATATATTGAGTTGAGAAACCTACTCGCGACGTAAAAGTATTGGTTTCTGTTCTATCTACAAATGAGGATCTCGTTCATACTGCTGAATTTGCGGAAAAATTTGGTATAAGCAATCATCAACAATGTACTTTTAAGGTAAATCAATAATCTACTTTTAAGGTAATTTGCATGTCTGCTAGTAATGTTAATCAACATGGAGGATGGAAAAGAAAAATATCTTAAACTTGCAAATCTTGATGATCTTCACAGAAAAATCAGGGAAAGCTATCGTCAATGAAAACTATAAGAATGTGGCTTGGAAATGTTTCAATAAGATTTTCATAATATTAAGGGGAACATATGCTTCATTACGAGGTAGAGGTCTGTTTCAAAACGAAGCCAAATTGGTGGACCAGTGAAATAAAGAAGTGTCTGTTGTCTAAGAAAGTAATATATGAGATACTCAAAGAGAACAGTAACCATCATAATAGAGTAAATTAGGGAAATCTTCATAAAAAACTAGAACTCATAAGTCAAAGTAAACGTTAATGCGGAAAACCCTAAGTTTTATAGTTATCCCAAGGTCTTAAAGGATTCCAACGATACATTTTTGTATCTATATTTGTGGTTGACAGCACATCTCAAGTCCCAAATCAAGATCCAATGATAAGAAGTGAAAACATGTAAGAAATACAACCATGGTATACAGGTTGAAGATATAACAGAAGAAATAAAAGTCATTAAAACGGAAAGCCCAGATGAGCTTTATCCGAAGTTACTGAAAAAGTAAGAACAACAATGAAATAGTTAACCCACTGTTGCGTTTCTCAATAAGTAACATGCTATGTGAAAAGTTCATAAGAAATAGAAGTTTGCAATTGCAACACCGATATAAAAAAAAAAAAATGGGTAACATGTCACTGACCGGAAGTAATCGCCCAATCAGCTTAATGTCTGTAGTTGGTAAACTTATGTTAACCAATATTCTGAACATAATTGTCAAGACGATTACCACTTGACGAAATCGTTCATGTCTGACAAATCTGCTTGACTGTTTTTATGATATAATCGACATCCATAATGAAATTAAAGCAGTTGATGTTATCTATTTACATTTTCAAAAAGCATTTAGTAAAGCTTCGCATTAACGGTTGACTGGCCGCAAACAAAGAATAGTGATTAATGGTCAAGCCTCAGAATGGTAAGACGTAACAAGTGGTGTAACACAGGGATCAGTCTTGGGATCAATTCTCTTTTTCATATGTACTGAAAATATTGATAATGGGCTGCATTAGAAGTTATCAAAATTTGCAGATGATAAAATCTACAACAGAAATTGAACGTCTACATCTTCAAAGTGACAGATAAACTGACGACCTGGGCTCACAGGAGGTTAAATAATCTTGATATCCGTGTAAGTGCAAAATTTTACATACCGGCAGTAAAAACGAGAAGACAAAATAGGGTATGAATTCTGCTGAACTACGAAAAGCAACCGAGCAAAAAGACTTGGGCATAATAACCTCTGGTGACTCAAAGCCAACTATGTAGTCCAAACTAATTTATAAGAAAGGTTTTATGAGAAAGGCTTTCATATTTAAGTCTAAGGAAATAATCCTCACTATTTGCCGTTCACTGGTGCGTCCCCACTTTGAATATCGTGAATACCGTGGGAAGGGTATAGAGGCTAGCTACGAAGGTTATTCCCAGACTGAAAAATAAATCCTATGGCAGCCGACTAAACGAATCACATTAACTACGTTTAGGAAGAAGAAGTTAAGAGGTAATCTAATACAGGCATTCATGATTATCAAAGGCTTTCACAATATCAAAGAGACTTAAATAGTTTGTTTGGCTAGAATTGTCTAATTTCACTCGTAGTCATGGATGGAAACTCATGGTCAAACGTTTTACTTCGAATGAGAAGTATTTTTCTTCAATAGGATTGCTAACATAAAATAAAATTTATCAATTAGGGTAGTTGGGAGAAGTTCCTTAAATACGTATAAAAACACTGACACCAACAGGCAATATTTGTGCCTAATTAGTTAGATGAAAAGTGTACATGTATATCTCTGTGAATCACCTGAATGCCTTTATACTCTTACTGGAATATTCCTACTCAACGTGGCCTCTCCAGCTGACATCCTCACTTTACCAGCTTACCGCCATCCGAGCCAACAACCATATTATCCCAGCAAAAACACACGCCATCCCAGTTGAAGCCCACGTCATCTCAGCTGACATAAACGCCTGTGGTCGTGCCAAGAGAGACGAGTGGCCATCAATCGACATTTGCCCTGGTTACGGAGTCGGCTACCTGGGCAATGCAGCAATTAGGGAGAAGACAAAAGACTGATGGACCATCACTCGGGGTGACTGTATAGTCGATATATTCAGCCAGCCCCAGCAGGGTATCACTAACCTCGTCTCACACTGTCACTTCCCTTAATCATCCGAAACCATAATATCAACGCCACCGTACAAAGATCTTATTGTTTCCTAAGGTAAAAAACAGGAAAAAATGCTTGAAAATCTATATCTATCGCTTTATATTTACAATGTGTTATCATGGGACAGAGTTGTGTTTTAAGCAAACCTAATTGGTATCGACAAGGACGTAGCCTCTCTCTCTCTCTCTCTCTCTCTCTCTCTCTCTCTCTCTCTCTCCTAGAACATCTTTCACACCACTACCACTGATATACCATCTTACAAAAAATTAAGGCAGGAGCGGACCGGATGTGGGTGCTAACGAAGGAATTCCCTCTAGGACAACGTAAGGATTAAATTGTGTTTGTGGATGGTAAAACCCACACAAATAAATTTTTTTAATTGTAGACTTCATATTCCCCTTGAACATAACCAATTTCTAGGTTGTTGTTTTACCAAGTCTAAACTGCACTGTCATGAGTACCAAAAACCAGTCGATACCGTACATGTCACAGTTAGTAGCCTAGATTAAGGTCAGGTAAAAGCTTTGCTCCGTAAGAAGGTATCCAGGTCGTTCATGATCAAGTTTGGTTACTAATGATGTTGAGTGGGAGGTTGCAGAATCGGCACAAGCCTGGTCAGGATCACAAAATGGTGAAATCAAGGCCATGAAGAAATAGAATTCGAGAGAAGTGTGCATTACAGTAGTGTGGTAGCCCCATTAACCAAAATCGTACCAACGCCCTTGAAAAAAAAACCTTTGTCACCATCACATCAACTATGATTCATTCATATATTCCACATAAACTATTAGCAATAAAAAGAAACATGACTACTATACCTTAGACAGTATTCACATCCTTCAAGAACGAGACTAGATCTAACTTCCAGATCAACTCTTACCATATACGGTGAAAAAGGTATCTGACGCTATCCTCGCAACATGGTGAAAGAGTCGCGTTAATATTCTTTTTTCATCATAGGTTTTACGAGTTTGTACGTGCTTTCAGACAACGCTCAGAATAAGTCAACTCCACCTAGTAATCCAGGAAGTCGCTTTCGGATACGAGTCTTATCATCCTGATATGTTCATCTGTTTTCAGTTATTGGTTCACCGCTTTAAAGAATACAAAAAGTTATATTGGGTTTGGGAGAGCCGCACCAGCGGGACAAACGTCTGTCACCCTTGATGTTATCGATGGTTGGCTGAGGGTAGACTTCCTTCAGACACTTTATCTCGCAGAAGTTTCGGGCAAACCATATCTTGATTTGGAACTGTATGACTTTGTCCTCAAGGAAGTCAAGATTATCCTGTATCTTATGGCGATGTTTATGCACTCATCTTTTTTTGTCTTAAATCCACTATCTTATACCCAATTCAGTTTCAAGATTAATTTCATGACGTAGGTCCTGATCCATATGACAGGAGATTAAGCCGCAAATATCCCCTTTAGTGGGAAGCTTGGAATGGGTCGGATGAGTGCAGTAATTAGGAGGACGCTTCGAGAAATAGAAATGTTGAAACATATCATAATTCATATATGGCGATCTATTGCTATGGTCTGTCTAAAGCCAGGTTGGTGACGATAAAGATGATAACTCTTTTGACAGTTGAGTTGCGGGAAGGGTGTTGTCTGACTGCATTTTATTTCTAATGCGAAATATAAGCATTGCAACAAAGATGGATTATTTCACTTATATGGTTAAAAGTATCAAAACTAAGTTACTATAATCAAGAGGTGTTACACCGCTTTAGTTATCCATCGTGAGCTGTAGTCTCACGAAGGGCGCGGTCTGCCTTTCTGGGTCAGGACCGATCGGCTCGACGGCAGCTGCTCGGCTGACTATTTTCAGTCTTTTTTATTTGAGCATTTATCTAAATCAGTTACTTCTTCAAATTGAATTCGTTATCAGGATGCTGAATCCTTGCTTCCTAGAACGGGGATCATATCCTGTACTCCGAAAGTCGAGTTTTTGGTTGGCTAAACTGGCTTTAGGCCTATCAACTGCCAATGTCAATAATTAAGGCAGTCAACGTCAAGCTATATCCACTGAAAAAGAAATATATTTAACGTCTTCACCAGGTGTTAAGGGAAATTTCATGACGACAAACACTCACATATACAGTGTAGCCTATGCCAAGAGTCTCAAAGCAGCACCCATTTGTGCAGAACTCCCTACGTCTTCGACACCCAGGTAATCAGAGTGGGTCGCCAAGAATCGACGCTATATCCGCCGGCATCCTATCTGCACTTGCGATTGTTCGTCTGTACTTTAAAAATGTGACAACTATTCCATGTACTTTCTATATTTCACTTATCGTAGAAGTACCCACAAGTACGTGCAATGACCTAGAAAGCATCACAGATGAAGCCAAACATGAAAGAATTTGAGACAATTGGAAAAATAAATTAAAAAGTCATAAAAATGCGAGAAAAAAAAGAAATGGATCTTCACAAACGTCAAGCTCCCTCACCCAGATGCACGGAAAAAAAAAGTAAGAAAAAATAAGTAATAGTATGACCTATAGCACTGTTGTCCTCCGTGGTCACAATATAGTGGCTGAGATTGCCATATGGTCACTTCTGACGATAACAAACACAATTTCTCATAAACGATAGCCAGCTGTTCGCCTGTATGACTCCTACTCATGCCCCCAACAAAACGAATGGTTGGGGAAGAGGGGACGGGTTGGAGGAGGCTTTTACAGTGTTCTTTATTCCCCTTACACACACTTGCCTCGTTGCGCTGATCTGTGCTCTGATCCTCCGTAACTTTTAATGGTTTGCTTCTCTAAATATCTCTTTTCCTGGAAGAAAATTGATGCATCATCATCTAATATGCATTTGAAATGGTGACAAACTTTACGGAGCTATCAACTGCCCTTTGTCATTCAGATCATCTGTTATCATGTCTCCTTTCCTCTTCCAGTCTACAAGGAGAGACGACGTCAGGTGAAGTCATCTCTCTCTCTTCATTCCCATTAGAGACAGCAACATCTTTTCATTGATTCTTTTCATAACTACCGTCCGCCGTTCTTTTAATATCCTGATACTATCCTCATTTTCCAGAGGGATGGGTTTGTGCCTTGCTCCAGTAATACCGGTTTTATTCCTTTTTATCGTTCAGTCAGCATTTCTGAATTTACGGATCGAAGGGCAAATACAACTAAGAAAAGAGAAAAATAGAAATTGAGTTGCCATTCACTTGAATTTGAATAAATCACTCACAAACTATTACCACGCAATACAAAGAGGCATCTCCCTTCCAGACACCTGGCGATGATGGACCAGGGGCACAGGACCTGAAGCCAACCAATCAACCTAATTGTTACTCACCATCTGGAACTGTCCTATTGAGTGGCCTTACAAAACAAGTTTCACTTCTGGTCATATGGATTCATGTTTCACTTTGCTGCAACTGGCATGGGCTGAGGATACGTCTAATCAACTTTCGAGGCTGTTGCACCTTTGCACCTGATCAGGGCCATGTAAATAGAAAGGGAAATCAGGGGTAAGTGATAAAGAATGGATATGAGCGTATGCAGCCTTTCTTCGTCTGTTCCTGGGGCTACCTCGGTAACGTAGGAAACGGCGATCAAGTATTTGTATCATGAAGTGCTTTAGGCTAACAGCCACTAATGAGAAACATGACGCTGTATCAGTGAAATGCTGTGTTAATACACTGCCAAGCCTATATGCCACAAGTGGAGAGAATGAAGATGTATCACCGACACTTTGTATCAGTACGTACCCCAAACTAGCTACCAACACTTAATAAATAGGCAACCTCGACACGTTATATGTTAAATATTACGTGTCCCGGCCTAACTATCACCGGCGGACAGGACGGAGATGTATCGCCGACCAACTGTATCATTACGCGTCCCAACCCAGCCACCAACGAGTATCACCGACACAGTGTATCCTAATGTGTCGTACCCTTTACATTACTCTTTTAAAGCTTGTTCGCGAAAATCAACCACTCTGTCAGAGTAGCACTGACAGGCAACTAACAGGAGAAATTGTTCACTAGTAATAGTGAGACAGGCACATTTATCAGGAAGACTAACTGCCCAGTGGACTGTGGGGGATGGGGCAGGAGTTGAGGGGATGGTTTAGATGAGAGAAGGGGTGAGACTGATGATAGAGTGAGGATGGGAGACAGGTGAGAGGGTTGAGGCTTGGCCAGATCGGAATGCAACGGACAGGCCAGTTTTAATGAAAAGATGCTGATGGGAGGATGGATCAGTCAGAGGAGAGACAATACATGGGACTGGAGAGTAAGGGATGGGCGAAACTGAAGGATAAAGGATGGATGGATCTAGAGGGAAGGATTGATTAATAGATTAGTGTTGGATGGGCTGGATTGGATGACTGGGATTGGTCAGTGTGATGGGCGGGATGAGTGAGACATAGGAAGATATAGGGAGGTGTGTTACATGAGACGAAAAAGGAAATACATGGGAAAGGGAAGTAACAGAATAACTGGTGGTTTATGACGAGGTTATCTGCTAGAGGACAGAATAGTATTCTGCATTCCCAATGGTGACAAGATAGTAAAGCAGATGGCTCATTCCCCACCACCACTCCATCCGACACATGAGGTGGCATGAAAATAACTGAGAAGGAGAGAGAGTATACTGATATGGAAATGTTCTCCTTATGGACGAATAGAAAACACGTTCTGATTTGATCTGGCTATTTGGGGAGACTGTGTTTAGCCTCTGATCTGAAAATGTAAAAGAGATTGAAATACGCTCATCATACTGTCATTCTTAAACAGCTAATTCACTGATAACTAGTTTCATTAAAGTGTCTGACAAGCCGTGATTTGAATATGCTGATAATCTCCTCCTTGACAACACCTTGTGATAATATGGTTCAGTGTTCTCTAACTCCTCTGCTGAGAAAAATTTTGCCTATGCGTGTAAATCATTCCATTATCTCTTAACATCATACTGCTACTAATGGTCACTGTATTTCTGCCTAACGTGAAGTTGTAACTTATGTCAACAAATTTATTACGTATTCTGAACACTTCTTTTAGGTCTCTTTGAATGTGTAGTATTACTAGAATGCTGCAAAATATAGGTCTCGTGTGTCCCATGAATGTTGTTCATTCTGATAGATAGGCAGTAAGAGACAAGAGCTGCTAATTAGGATTTTATTCTCATCGTTTGAACAGTTGTCTTCCTCGAGGGAATATTACACAGTAGCGTCTCACATGAAGTTATATTCAGTGCTGTTGGATCAGGTTCCTGGTCGATGTGTGACACCTTATTGCGCCATATTCTCCGGAGGACAATTGTTGTAACGTTAAGAATTATTATACCATACTACCAACTGTGTGTCTCACTTTAAAGCTTGTAATTTCTGTTTGCTTTATCATACACAAGTAGACGTTGTTTTGCGCATTTTGGTTCATTATTGATTATCAATCCAAGACTTTTATCTTCTTTCACTTTTGATAATGGTTTACAACACATTTCATGTTATTCTATTTTCATCACATTACTTTACATATGTCTACACTGAAGACAATATAGCAACCACATCTCGAACCACTGCATAAATTCTTCTTTATCTCTTGGAATCAATATACAGTTTTCCTTCTTTTTGGGGTGGTTTTACTTCCTTATTAGATGTCTGCGTGAAATTTTAGGATCACTCAGTTGTATGGTACCCCAGGCATCAAGCTGAGACAGCCAGATGCTTCCCCGTCTTCACATTATGTTAGCACAAGATCCAAGCACTTTCCTCGATTTCCTATGCCGTCTTTGTTAATCATATATGACAGTCTATTATGTGTTACTTTATCAAACCAATTCTTTTATGTAACAACTGAGGATATTTCTAAATCCTTTTTATTATATTCTTGCCTAAAGAATTATATTTGATTCGTTAAACGTTGAAAATCGGTCATCCGTTTAATCTCCACCAGAAATTTCACGGTTTTACCCATAATCATTTTGTTTCTAACATTCTACTAAAAACCGAAGTAAGACTGATGGACGGTAATATGAAATGCGATTTCTATTTCCTTCTCTTGAAAACAGGTGTTTCATTCGAAAGCTGCCACTCATTCTTCACAATCTTTCCTTACAGGAACTTGGTGAATATGTTAACGATCGGAAATGCTACTTGTCGGTTTGTTTCTTTAATCATTCTGTGAGAAAAGTCTTTCGGACCGGTTGACTTATTCGGATTTGATTTTTCTAAATATCCCAATACTCTATCGGTCTGGATGCTATGGATATGTTCGATTTATCATTTTCTGTGCTTGTGCTCGGACGGGATAGATCAGGAGATAACTTCTTGTAAAGTTTTACAGGCAAGTCACTCGGTGTATTGGAGCGCTTTACCTCGAGGCTGTGTAGCAACCGTCTGGCGACCTCAAATGTATCCACTAACGCGAGGGATGTTTGGGCTGGAAGGAAGGCCAGGAGGCAGGTGATGGCAAGGGAATATTAGTCTCTGGCGAACTGTGGAGGAGAAATTGTTAATACAGTGAGCTGTATTTTCACTGGAGAAGTGACCAGAAAAAAAGGGAAGGAGGGAATTTGTCTGTTTAACTTTACAGATGCTCATTTGAGTGGATGATGTTGTATATGTTTCAGGTATTGTAGCTTTGTAGAGTAATAAGGTTTCTTGTAGTGCGCATTTCGCTTTTGCATATTTTTTCTTCTATAGTGGCCGACGTTGCACGGGTAAAATATACCCGAATCAAAGGCCATCTCGGGTAAAATGAATAGAGTGAGAGAAATAAAAGTAGAAATTAATCATGGTCCAGAGAGGTGTTTGTAAACCTGACACTGAAAGTTAGCTAGGTTATAGGAAGAGAGAAAAATGAAAGGAGGAAGAGAATCCCTCGAGTTGCTGGTCTTTACATAGAAACCATGGGATCCAACAGCTAGATGCATGCCTTGGGTTCAAGCATTGGGGAAGGGGACAATTTTCTTTTTTTTATGTTGAAGGCTCCAGTCACGGACAAAAGTATTACCTGCAGATCAGAGAATGAGCAGCAACACTGTAGAGAATGAGATGGTTGAAGGGAGGTGATCCCAGGAGAAATGAATGGGACCGTGGGCTTTTGATGCCACAACAGTTATTACAAAGGTGGAAGAAGGACCTCCCAAAATTGGCGATCAGATCTCCACACAAGGGTACACGAAGAAACTTACAAAAAAACGATTACGGCATCTATGCAACAAGCATAGGATTTAGAAATCTCAAATAGTGATGATGATTATGTGATAGAGTGGAGGATAAGGCTATGTTTCTGTTATTAAAGGTGTGTATTGTGGTGTTTTGAAATCTAATAAAGAAAAAGAAAGACAACCATAGAAACAGGAAGAAATAACGCCTTAGCGTTATGAATTGCCCTAGGCTACTGTTTCCCTATTTCCAGAGGCTGCACAGGTCCAAACTGAGAGAGGAAATATGTTCAACACAATATAGAAAACGAGTAGTA
>JAUUEC010138900.1:0-11134 GCA_032361885.1 Panulirus marginatus
CTGGGCTGACACTGGCCGCCAACCTTCCCTGGCTAACACCAGTACATCCCTGGACAGTGTCCTCACCTCTCCTGGTCACTTCCCGTCACTCTCATTAAACTTTGACACATTTCCAGAGTTCTTTCTCTGGTGGATAAGTAATTCTAGCTCTCCATTCAACGAAAAGGGTGAGGCTGAATTATTGCACTTTTGATGACGCAGAAACATGTTATGTGAAAAATGCCTCTTATCATTAATAACTTTCGGAGTTGCTTTTCCGTCTGATTAAATCGAGCAATTAGATTCATCCGTGAGGTTAAGTAGATTCACGATTTGGCCACCAGCTTTAGTGAAATAATCAATGTCAATTAAATTTTCAGATTTAACCAGTTTGTAAAATGAGGTCACTTGTAGGAAGTGTGAATATCCCAGAGCACCAGTATTTTTGAAGAGTTGTCAAAAGTTGCCACTAGCGCCAGCAACCCTTAAACGAGAACATATAGAAAACAGTCAGAGTGTACTGACTCGTTAGTGACACATCACAGTAAACGTGCTTGATGAGTAACTATTTTACCCTTATATAGAGCAACAAGGAATTGTGCAATTTTGATCACTGTCTGTATAAATAAATTAACTTGCAACAATTATTGTAGCCATAACTCTTTACGTTTTGGAGTCTTTCGGAAATCGGTGGAACTGCATACAGTTGTGTGTAATTCTACTTCCTCCGCAGACAAAGCAACTCTACGAAGTACATCGACCTGCCATGATACGCACCGCCAACGTCTTCTTTGCTGGAACTATCACAACAAAATGTCATCGGAGCAGACGGCAAGTTCACAACAACCGATAATTGTGGCGCTATCTGACAGATGTAGTGACAACTAAAATCGCTTTCACGCTAGATTGACACCAACCTTAGAGAGTAATATATTCTAAACAAATCTTCTTTGGGTGGCGAGAAGTGCCAGCCGTATGATAAATTGTCCAGCCACTAGCGACGCAAATAAAACGTTTGAAAGCCAGTGACACAGAACAGAACAAAAAATAAAAGATACAGTATTTCACTCGATCGTTCGCGTATGAAAACCCTGTGAGAGTTAACCAACAGACAGTTTACCTCCTCAACAGTTCTGGCCTGGTGTTTTGGCGATACTGTCGGTACAGTGTTGGCCCGAGTTCCCTCTCTCACAAAGTATTTTGTTACTGAAGACAATTCCTCAACCTTTATTCTCCAGTTTTCTATATCGATGCTACCAACATCGCTAACACTAGACACAGCAGTTGCTACAGCGCGGTTGTCCATCATCACAACAGCAATTATCGGCGTCACCACCAGTAATGAGGCACATAATAGAATCTCCAGCCCCTGTCGATCTGGGGATTACGTTCATGGGATAATATGCCTCCAGGATAATACGTTGAGCGACCTGCCATCTCGTCTGTTTTCGTGATAATGACATTTTGATTTTACTCAACAACAAACTTAGGTACGACTCTGAAATGGCTCCTTCAAGAGACACACTCGTGGCAGGTTTAGTCCTCTGCAATACAAAACCTAACCTGGGTACATACACTGTAAGAAAGTAAGAAATTCATGTTTCAACTCGCAAGATAAGATTATTACATGTCATAAAGTCGGTGTCATTAATGTTCAGTTTGCGTGCTCAGGTTCTGATATTAATCATTTAAGCAAACACTGGACGTCAGTATGTTCGTGCATGTACTACAGCGACTGTAGTTAAACTGATCAATTAACTGATAGAAACAATCTAAATCATCTTTAGAGTAGCGGGATTGTACTCGTAGTTTCCTTAGTGTTAGATGTTTGGTTTGACGAGACAGCTGATCGTGACTGAGCCAACACTGGCCTGTCATGCACATATTGGTCAATAAGACAAGTGTATTGGTATCTTTTTTATCATAACAGAAAACAAATAACCACAGTATCCACAGATAACCACAGTGTCCACTAATTTTCACATGGCACTACACTTGTTCAGTTCCTCACTAGTGTCCACTAATGTTCACATGGAACTACAATGATGCTGGTGATCCTTCAGATGTACAGCAAGTGTTGCCATTGTGACTGAAGACGCCACAGGACACACAATACACCCCTGTTGCCATGGTGACCGGCGACACTACAACACGAATGTTATTATGAGTATATTATCACACCTGAAGTACGCCAACTTAAGTCACTGTTATGTTAGATTATCCTGCTCAGTAGCTGATCTAACATGATGAATGTTCTTTCTTATCCTTCACGATGCTCTAGATAAACCTTCTGACTACCCTAAACTTAACTATTGGAGTGAGGAGACCAAACTGTCTGAGGACGACGATTCCGACCTTCGTGCTGGAGTGGTTGACGAGGATGAAAGACGAAACTATCCAGACGGCAAAGTGAAGCTGTGAACCCTGTGAGCAGAAGCACAGAATATTATCTGGTCATGAGCTGACCGAAGCTCATGACCGGGTTTACCGAGTGTCGTTCCTGACCTGCCTCGCTCCTCTTCTTCCCCCCTCCTCACACACTCCAATCCTCATCTTCTATGTTAATGAATGGAGCAATGGAGACTGTCTTTTTTTATTAATGACGGGTAATGAGACGCCCCACATGCCAATAGAAGGTGTTGAAAGAAAGGTCAGTTTAGTGGATTCGAGTAGCCAATCAGTCCAGTTTTGTTCATGTAATATGAAAGCGACGTAGATGTACTGGAAGGGTTCAAACTAGAGAAGAACAATGGATATGATTATATCTGAGATCACAGCCTTCGGCATGGTTGGTTATTTGGGATAGAGCCAACCTACTGCCAGGGTTATTAAGGCCGTATACATCAAGGTATAAACGCCAGTCGAAATTTCCTGAACACCTTCGATTGTTCAGCATAATTCTATGACCATAAACACTCTCACTGAACATTTGGCCCTTGAACTTTTAGTGAAATCAGCATAAAGACCACATGTTTACATACTACCATTGTAATACATCGATTAGTGATACGGTAAATAGTAAAACTCTTTCTTATCTTTCATGTAAAAGACAGATGGATTTCTATAGCGAATTAGAAAACTTGCAAACTCTAGAACTCAGAAAATACTACACTGTGAATTGGATTCAAGATTAATGTATTCCGCAGACGACCTCTTCGTCTGGTGACCCTATCCCTCTGGTGGTGTTGGTCAGCGGTCCTCACAGACTGGCCTTGGACCCTCCTACTGCTGCTTCCAACAGGCTGGTGTCATCTGAGGGCAGGTGGTCGAACGATTAATTTGCTTGACTTTGGAACCAATTTCTATCACTCTTGCAGCAACTTGCACGTCTGAAATTAGTTCCAAACTTTTCTAATATTTCGGGAGTCATTAGTTTCACCCAGCAAGTTGTTGCGAGAAAAGAATTTCGAACGGAACAGATTGGTTTCTCCAGGTCATTTGAGGTTAGCGTGACTTCACCACCTTACCGCAGCAAGGCCAATTCAGTCCAAGGCAGCAACTACCCAGAGCGGCACTGGGTCGCTACGCGTCCACCCGAGCTGACTAGACTATCACTCAAGGCCGACGTCACGGAAGATTTACACTCCCCTGGATGACCACTCCAAAGTCAATGTCGTAATAAGTACTCCCCAGTACATATCATGTATAGAGCATCTACTTCTCCAGTCTGTACATTTGATATGCACTCCCTATGAATAATGTTCGCTCATCCTTTTTGGTATTACAATAAATATACGCACTCCCGTAGTTATATTTATGGAATTTCTTTCTATGTTTGTATGACAACATTAACAATGTCAGTCATAAACAAGGCAAATTTTCATGCTGTTTATAACGTGGCATCTTTTATGCTTATTCCTTACGTTTTATTTGTCTGATCTGATACTATAAGAAAATAACTTAGTGGCAATTATGTTTGGTGGTGTCAGCAGGCAGTAGTTTGTGACTGTCCTCTCTGAAAGTAGGATATAGGCTAAACGCTACGCCCTCTCCCTCACCCCAGCAAGAACAACTAATATTATTTTCACTGAAGTGGTTGTTGCGAGCGTTTTGCTGAATATTGGTGATATTTTGCAGAGTAAGGTCAGATACTTGTCATCCAAGAAACAGCAGCTTTTCATCAACTTACTGGGGTTCAACAAAAGGCGACCAATACATATTAACCTTGGGCAAGTGAACTTGTGGGACGCCAACATCCAATAACAAAACAGAAAGTATAAAAAACACTCGAAGAATGAGATAGCACCTGGGTGTCTTGTGTTCACAATGGGTTATTTGCTCATCGACCAGCAGTTCTTCGGTCCACTGGTTTTCTCTCCAAATGTCTTCCCATGTAATCTTGAGCACAGACTCCCTGTGGATGTTGAGTATGCAAGGCAAAACCTCTCAGGAATGTTTGAAGTTAATCGGGATCATGTAGCAAAGGTGGAACAAGCCATGCAGGACATCCATCAACAATGCGAAGTGAATGCTAATGCAACTATTGAGAAAGCTCAGGCTAATCAACAAAAGACACAAAGCTTTTTACAATCCCAAGCCTGGTGACATGTTCTCAGAAACCTCAAACGTGCTGACAGTAAGGCTGATAAACATCTGCTTCCCTACATGACTATGAGAATACTGCAAATTAAAACCTGTGTGCAAGTCATCATCAGATGTGGAACTAAAGAAGAAACAAATTCTGTACAACTTGAAGCCATTTATAGAGAGAAATGACAACAACCAAGGGAGTGTATGGCACAAGTTGATACTGAGACAGAGACTGAAACAGCGTCTGGTGTGTGGATACCTGATCTCCACCTCACTGAAGATGGCAAACACATCATTGAAAATAATGAATGAATGGATGAGAGGGTTATAGATGCTGCAGAGACACTTCTGCGTAAACAGTACCATACAAAAGGGTTAGATGCCCCACTGTTGATTCACGCATTTCATTTTGATGAATATCAGAATCACTGGCTTACTTCTTCAACAGTGCGAATGGGCTTTGAAGTCACTGATAGTATCATTAAACGTATGAATCTACTCAGAATCAACAAAACTCACGATAATCAACACTACAGAGTGATACTCACCTGCAACTCACTTCCTCTGTAATTCGTAAAGACTTTCCCTTGTCTCTTCTTTTTCCCTTTCATAATCCTCTCTATATTTCAAGTAAGGCCCAGCCTTGATGTGGACTTTTGTTCCTGACTGGAGCCTCCATCGTAGAAAGAAGAAAACATTACCCTTTCTCTGTGATCAATAGCCAAATGGTTCTGACTGTGGTCCCTGTGCAACTGCCGACTCCATTGAATGCCTGACAGCCCAACATAATGATAAAATGAGACAGCATCTAACAGTATGCATGGACGAAGGTATTTTGTTACCATATTCAAAATCGCTGCACTGTACACAAGGACGACAACAGGGCATAAAAAAAACTGACTATGATTATGTAAGTGCAATTAACCTGATTTATAATGACCAAACACGTACCCGGATATGAAGATGCCCACTTTATTAGCACTTGTGGTTTTATGGCCGCCTACATAAAGAAAAACAGACAATTCACAGTGATTAACTTTATGAATGAGCTGGGTTAATGTTGTTCTCATATATTCAACACTATACAAGCATAGTCAGTAAGGGGAAGAGCACATTATATGTATAAAAGTAACTGGGTGAGTGCAAATAATTCAAGGAGTGTGTGTACTACAGGAATGATTATAACTAAGGAAGTGCAGTTTATACATTGTTAATGACTAGAAAGTCGATATACTGGAGGAATGCTTCTCATGTGTTACGCCGGTAATATACCTCCCTGAACATTGGCTTCCAACCACCTACTACCTATCAAGAGAGAGAAAAAGAAAGAATCAGACAGAGACAAGAGAACAAAACCAAAACAAAACCGTAGAGACAATTCTAATGGTGTACGGAAGTAATGAACCTGAGTGTACGTGTAAAGGAGGAGAGACAACCTCTTAAGGGGCAAATATTTTTTGGTGCAGGAGTGAAGATGCCAGACACTGCGGTGAGTGTGTGTGTGAATGTGCGTTTTAGGAGATGGGAGTATGTGGTCCCAAGAACTGAGATTTGTCACGGGAGACAAGGAATGTGGAGGACAGACAGAAAGAAGAGGGAAACATCAAAATTTTTCGGGTAAAGTGAAATATCTTTTTGCCGTGAGGATTATGAGGCTTCCAAAGCCTAATGTCTTGCTTCCCAGCCATGCACCAAAGAGGAATTAAAAAGGACAGAAGAAAGAAGAGGGAGGAATTACTGGTAAAGGATGAGGGTGTGGTGGGTGGAAAGCGTATGAAGGGAGAAAGGAAAAAGGGAAAATAAGGGATAAAGAGGAGATGGGAAACTAGGAAACAGAGGCCAAAGTTTGAATCCTGAGAGAGAAGGATGGTGGTGGAGGCTGGAAGTGAGGGAAGGTTCCCTGACTACCGCATGTAAGACAGTCATTACCACACTACACACAGCCACTGTCTGGCACCTCCAGCAGGGAGGGATACATCAGCCCTTCCGTAATGTTGCTAAGGAAAAAATAAACAATGGTAGGAGGCATGACATGTCCTCCTGAGACCTGACATGACTGGAAGAAGAAATCAATGTCCCTCCAATTGACAGTAGAAGGATAATTACTTTCTTGTGGCTTACGACCACAAACAGATAATCCGGACTTCAGAGAGAAGACTGCAGGATGTTATCACGATGACAGGAACATAGATCAGCGTGATGGGTGCGTGAGGGCGTCAAGACACATCTGGGATGATGGACCGGATACCATCACAGCCTTGATCATGAAAGTGGTGGTTGTGGAAGCATAACGAACGGTGGTAATGACGGGCGGCCATGGATGATTTATACAACGTATAGTGTTATACCACACACTTTATAGACCAGCCAGGGATGCTCGTGTAGGGCAACAACGATCCATAAGTAGATGTTATGGAAGGGAAGGACGAAACACAAGGTCATTCTAAAACGTATAGAAACACTTTATATTGAAGGGTTTCCAAACAAAATGGAAATTACGATAACAGGGTAAGTTATGAACTGCCCAGAGATATCGACGTTGTGCTTTAGATATTGGTGAAGAAAAATGTTACGTTTACAGTAGAAAGATTGTGTTATCATACAGACATTAACAAAACCTTTATACAATACCGATCGAGTGCCGTAATGGTTATGATGGCAAAAGGCATCAGCTAGACCGAGAGATCCGACGAGGCTCCCGTACAACTACTATATATGTATTGGATTTTAATCATACAACCCCAGGACCCCTCTCATGGGGACACCGCAGCCTTAAGGTTGCGTTCCAATAAAGAGCAGAGAAATAATGGGCTCGTCACTCGTTCTTACGTCACCAAATAAATCCAAGGTTAGATACTGTAAATTATGGAGGAAAAGCAACATCATGGATGCGAATATATGTTTTAAGGAGTTAGTATTATATCTGAATATTTATCATATCAAAGTTGTAGAACTCTATGGAATAACAAAAACATCGTTATATTTAGGAGAACATAAGTTACATAAAGAGAATAATCCCGATCCTCCATGCACTTTTACCGATTAAGATATGTCCTCATGTGATAACAAATAATCTAATATATAAGTGAAGGTAAAATGTTTAATGCGATACTGGAAAGCTGATCAGTTTGATCTGTACCAGGGAGGAACAGCTCTTTGGATCAGCTGTAAATGAAATAGAAAACGTGAATGCGAAAAAGAATTAAAGTGCTATACTGTGTACAGCATAGTGCTATGATTCTGTGTACAGTATAGCTCTATGATACGGTGTACAATATAGTGCTATGATATGATATAATGTAATACAAGAAAGAAATGCTACATGAATGACACGTCCAGCAAGACGTATCGTTCACCACTAGATACTGGGGGTTTAATTTTGAAGTTTATTTACCTTGGGGCATGACGGTATTTTGTTGAATACTTGATAGTACAAAAAACAAACATGCATGTTCCATATACCTGATAATTGAAACAATTAGGGTTTTGGAAATATCAACCCGTCATGTGACATCAGAGCAGATGTGTGATTGGAATACAGCCATCGCGGCGGAGCTGAGAGTGAGGTACCTGGTTGGGTCATCTAAGTCATGAATTTGCACATCAGGGACCTGAATAATTCATGCGTCTCAGCTGGCGTTAGCAGCTCATGCATGATATCAGACCGTTTGCCGGGGTCTTCCTGAAGCAGTGGAATATTGTGATGGTGTTTTGGAGGATTGTGATCTATGTTTGTTCCTCATATCGGACGTTCAGTCTGTACTGCCAGGTCCACGATGCTTGCAGCACCAACCGTAAGAACATGTCGACTAATGTGAAAAGTACACAACGTTAAGGAAAGATTTGGTGTATTCCTTACCAATATATGACGTAAATGACTACTAATTTGCGAATGAAAGTCGTCATAGGCAACAAAAGCTTTGGAAATGATCGACGAAACTTCAGAACAAATACGTTTCTATTCGGACACCAATAACAACCAAACACATAGAAAGAAAAAACAAAACATTTTTACGCACATTGATATAGACGTTTTGAGCTCATTTTCAATGACATGAAATCTAGGTAGCTATTGATTAAGTTATCATGAATCCCACTTAATCTATTACCTCAATATTGGAGGCACGGCCCGCAGGAACTCGTTAGTATATCAAATGGGTCTTACATCTGCCGAGATCAAAGATTCTCACTGAAAACACATCTGCAGGGAACGCGGGACATGTGTAATCATACAGCAAGATCGTGGGCTTAAAAAAAGGTCTTATGACGTCTATCATCATATATAGTCTCAGCCAGTAGGTAATATAGTCTTAATATCCGTACTGAGTCTAGAGAAAAGTTCATGTGAAACATTAAGTGAAGCTGCTTCTAAGATTCATAAAGAATCAGGAGAGAGATTCACATGAAACATTTAGTGAAGCTGCTTCTCTGTATCATTCACAAACCCTCCTCATGGCCACTGACAACATTGCGTACCTGGACAATATCCTTTGTGTCTGGTGTTTATTTCCTGCTAGATTTTCATGCCTAGCTGCACGAGGAAGGCTTATAAGACGTATCAATATAATACTCTGAAGATGATGTGTGTCATGACTTTTCTCTGCAGCCTTATAGGTGGAGAGATCAAGTGTTTGAAATGCAGCCGTCATGACAAATCTTCGAGATGTAACAACGGTACAGACGAATTTATTACAGTTTTCCAAATACGTAATAGGAGTTGACGTATCTATAATTATATTTCGGTACCGTCCAGATAGAATCTGACACTTAAGTTCGTGCTATTTTGCCCCTTGATATAGACTTCAGGTTAGGTTATGTCAGTTTGTTCCAGTCAAAGGAGGGATACCTAACAATGTCCCGTGAGTGATTTCCTTGGACGTTCCGTGTACTCAATACGCCATTTTCATATCATCGGTCCTGCGGACGCCTGACAACATACGTACACCTGGCGTTTTGTTCATATTCTATAGAACTTTTTCCTGTCTTTAACTCGATCCCTTATGCACTGATTCATTCCCTTAAGTTCACTAAACAACACATTAAAAGAAATATGTGCTCTTTTACCGGCCATAATTAAAGGATCGAATTACAAACTGAATAAAGCTCTACAGATTTGAACAAAGCGCCAGGTAGATGCATGTTGTCAGCCGTCCGCTGGACCAATAGTTTGCGAAGGGTATCGTACTTACGGGCGATGTCCCAGATAATTACTCTCGGGACGCTGTCATGCGTCCCTCCTATTGACACCCGCTAGTACTTCCGAGCGTCAATTGGTGCCACTACCAACCTGGCCAGTGTGGTGGGGTGGGTCGGCTCAGTGGGCGAGTGACCTTGACTGTGCGCGTACCATCATTTCCCAGTCTGCAGTCTGTGCCAAGGGACAAGATTGCACGAACAAATTGTGTCACAGTCTATATGAAATGTACCGAAATATATTTCTAGACACGTCAACGCCTCTTATACATTTGGAAACTTCAGATGTTTGCATCTCGAACCCCATGATGCATGGCGCCATCCACTGGATACCACAAGAAACGTGCGTCTCCTCTGAAACGAGGTAAATTACCCTAGAGAAACCAAGTTATGTTGTTCTTTTCAGTCATCATATTTCACTTTATATTGCTTTGATAATTCTAGCCCCAAGTTTACCATCCCTTTATGTTACCTCCTTACTTTCCAGCTAGTAAATATGAAATGTTACGGAAAAAAATTTTTGATAAAAAAGACCTTTAGTCTTTATTTTCATATCAAACAATTAACCCATGAAAACAGAACAAAGATCCCCTTGCGTCTGTAGACTGATAAACTACCTACTAAGATTTAATAGGTGTACTTATTACTAGCTAAAATCCTAGTCAACATGTTCATAATGTAATCAAGTAAGAGAAGAAATAACTGACAGGATAAATGAACAAATACTCCTGTCCCTCTGCCTACCGTGGCCTCTCACTACCACTTATCCTTTCCCCTCTCCCGGCTAACTGGGTAAGAAGAGCACTTGAAAAGAGGGTTTAATCCTCTTATCTGAGAAAGATATCTCTTTTTTCAAATCGGGTTGAAGGTACAAGGGCCAATTATCCCCCTAGTATACTGAAAACTAAAGTGGCATTAAAAACTGTTCCTGATTTCTCTGGGTTCAGCACACCACGAAAGACAGGAAACAAAGGCTTAGCTTAGCAGTCAGAGGAACTATCGGAAGCTACTTCTGCAGGTGTTTGTGGAGCCATACCTAATGTTATACAGTAAATTATAGTTTGGAATTTGCTATATACAAAGGTCCTTAGACATATCTGAACCTCTGGTAAGAGCCTGTTGAATCTGGGTAGAGATCTCTGTCTCCACCTGTCAAATAGAGGGCTCGGTACCACTTCAACTTGGTATGTGTCAGTACTTTTGTTAAACCACTGTACACAGCCAGATAACCCAGATCAAACATGTGATACCAGATAGGTTAGAAAGACTGTAACTTGGAAATGTGGAGGCAGGAGTGATCACCCTAAAAATGACTTTTGATTCTCCTGCCTCATCTCATTCTACTGGCGAGCGTCATACAAGTATTACACTGGGTTACAAAAAAATATTTTTTGCAAACTGTCCAGGTTTTTCCAACTGAATTAGGACCATT
>JAUUEC010140009.1:0-11127 GCA_032361885.1 Panulirus marginatus
AGTTTATTACAACAGAATTTCCAAGAAGTGAGTATGTGTTCCAGAAGGACTCCAGTGACTGAGTTACTAAATCTGTCTTACAAGGAAGACCTTCCATTGTGGCCTCCAGCTACCAGGAAGGTGGATTAGGTCTTGAGAGTAGAGCTCCTGCAAGGGCATGACTGACACTCCTTCCTCCTGACTTCCCTTACACGACCCTGACTCGACCCTTGACCCTCTGACCCCTGTGATGCCCTTCCTTCCCTGCTTGCCCACCACCTTGCTCCCCTGGGACTTAAAGTCTCCTGACCAGGCCAGCCAGTGTAGAGAGGAAAATGGAGGACGAACGACAAAAGGGATATCAAAACGTTTAGATAAAAATGGACTCGACAAAAGAACAAAATATTGGTTAACAGAAAGAGCGAAAAGCTGCAGGATTCTCCGTAGAATGTATTCTAATATATAAATGGAATGGATTTCTTGATTACGTGGAATGATTCTATTTTAATACATCAACCGTGGACGTGGGACTTGACACACGAATAGACGGACTTACTGGAAATCAGCCTAGATTATCCTGTACTGTACTTTATGAGTAACCTGATAAATCCCTCTCAGACCCAGAGCATCTTTATAGGTAAGAAATTATCCAATATCGTCTGATACAAGTAAGTCATGGGGAAGTCTTTCCTAAGAACATTCGTTTTCCTTCTAGAATGCTGGTGTGCCATCATTCTTCAGCTTTTCATATATATGTATATTCGGAATTTAGTTCCTGTCACAAACTGTGATATATTAAGAATCGTATTTACTCCGTCATTCTCAGTCTTCGTAGTTCATAGCGCCGTGTGAGAGGAAAGCAGCGATCTGGTGTAGCACTAGTCACTAGTATCATTAAGTGTATAAATGTAAAGGTAACGATGTTAACAGTGAGGGCTCAGATATGTGGTTACCTTACAAGACACTAACTCTGAACTCGCTGGATACAGCTGAAGGGAAAATAAGCAGATAACATATGAATGAACACATTTGCCATCACTTGATCATTTAAATAAACGGTATGAACGCATTAATGAATAACTGAATAATGTCCTTAACTGCATAAATGAATGCGATTAACGGAGGTCTTTCCGTTTTTGATGATGTGAGCAGTGAAGCTGGCTGCTCAATACTGAGTGGAACACATGAGTACTCCGTACACCTGGGGATAGAGGTGTAGTACACATAGTGTACGTCACAGGTAACGTGGTCAGTTACCATGATATGGTTGCAAGCGTCTTTCCCTGATCACATGGCTACCATGAACTGCCTCTATGATAAAGTTAACTTGATGACACATTATAGCCAGGCTGGGAGGAGGGGGTCCGGCCCGGTAAGACATAAGTCAGTAAAGTTCCAGCGGTTGTCGCTGCCGCGTCGGTGCTTCCAGCTTCATTCCTTGACGGTCCCAAGGTCTGGACTGAGGCAAGCGATTCCAGGGTTCTCCTTCCGTCCACTGAATTACTGTTCATTAGTAAATCACATCTGACCTCGTAAACATCATCGCACAGGTCGTTACGACGTTTTGGATGAAGACAAAAAGATACAGGAAGACAAATGTGTTTGATGTACGACACAGCGAACAGTGGGCCAAGGGGGTGTTAAGGGAGTGTAGTGGGTGTAAGTGTTGAAGAGGGAGTATAGGGTGGAGAGGGGCCAGTATGGTGGTAAGGGAGATTGGTAGATCTAAGGGTGGAGGAGGGAGTGTAGGATGGAAAGGGACCAAGGAGGTGGTAAGGGAGATTTGTTGATGTAAGGGTGGAAGAGGGAATGTAGGATGAGAGTTACCAAGGGAGTTGTATGGGAGATTAGTAGATGTAAGAGTTAGTAAGAAGAGTGGTGAGAGCAGGAAGGATGCAAGGGATATCCCGGGAGCGTGAGGGAAGAACATTAAGAGAAGTGATGTGTGATGGAGTGAGTGTGTCGAAGGAACAGTCAGGGAGTGATGAGGTGATGTACGGAGTCTGACGGAGGAGTAGTGGCAGAGGAACGATGAATGACGTGTGTCAGAGAGAGAGAGAGACAGTGGCACGGGGAAGGTGGTAACATAATTTATGAACCCATAAAATGGCTACCGTCGAAAATCCGACACAGCCACACAATTGCTGCCACAGTCCACCAGGCGCTACAGTATATAGGAGATGCACCTCTTGCTTTCTTTTACCGTTCACATCCCAGTAAGTAAGTCTACTTACAGGTGAAGCAGAGATCAGGAAGAAAAAAAGAATTTATCAAAGGGATTTCTGGTGTATTCAGCGTGACATACGGCCAGTGTAGACAGGAGACAGTCATAGACAGATGGCCACTATTAATGTGTTAGCAGTAGACTTGACACTTTTGCCTTATATCCAATGTAGGCATAAGTATACTGTTGGTATGTCTTCAGTGTAGACAGTAGGTGGTCACCGTTGACATACCACCATTGTGGAAGTTTTTCTGTGTATATTTGTGTGATAATATTTTTGCCATGTTTCACTTGGCCAACGTTATATTCTTATCTTGTAAATATGCTGCAGTTCTCTCTGCTTAGCCTGACTTTGTCTGAGGTCATCTTTCTGTAAAGTCATGGTAAATACTTGACCACACAAGTCCCTCACAAACACTTACCCTCAGCTTCCCCTGCACACACAAGACCTTGTACACTCAACGATGTACAGGTCTTATCCACCGTTGTTCCTGCTGTAGTTCTGACGTATGATATTCGTCCATTTTACTCAAATATAGAAGGGCAGAGTAAAGTTCCCAACAGATTAATGTGGCTGTAAAGACCGTCAGTCCTGAACTCATAATATAAGGCAGGAGTAACCAATATTGCCGGAGAAAAATGATCGCATTTTCCGCGACAGGTCCACGGCAGTAGACAAAGGTAACTGTACAATGAATGCTGAAGACCTTCTCTCTCCCAGGCCGGAGACAACCGATAAGACGGAGCGAAGCCTCTCTAAGCCAGCTGGGGATTTCCTCGTAGGGGACTGGGAAGCTCTCTTCCTTCCTGGGATAAAAGAGCCTTAAGGATTGGCAAGTTATGGGGATGTGAGGGCTCGCTGTCTTCCCTTCTGCCAACCCGTTGAGACGGAGGACTGGTATACAAGACGGGACTGGCTTCTCTGTCTTCCTGATTCCATGGAAATATATCTACCATCTACTTGGCAATCTCATTTATTAGCTCAGTATTTAGCTTCTCTAAAGAATTAAACTGGATCAACATGTTTGATCCAGGAACATTTCATGAATATTGTTTGGATTATACGGAGTCTGGCCATGAGAGGGGCAGGTGATGTCAGGCGTCAAGGTTGGCAAGCCTGTCTCACACCACAACACAGGCAACTTATGGCTCTGTTTATCGTGTTATGTATTAACCAGCGGAAGAACATCGTCCAGTTCCCCTCCGCCGGGGTGGGAGCGATGCGTCCGCACGATTTTCGATCCTCCTGTAAATCTTGAGAGGGTCGGTTGGGATCCCGGTGGACATTAAAGGATCGAGAAAGGATTCAGAATGTATAGAGACTCAGCAAGGGGGATTGTCTCTAGACGCTTCTCCTCAGCTGTAAGCCATTACCTCGAGATGGTGAGGTCTTGAGGCATATTCTTTTTCGCATGTTCTGGTTCAAGTGGACTCATTTCAGTACGAGCAAAATTTTATTTCTTGAAGACCTGCAAGGTAATGTTAACGCGCAGGAGCCTTCTTTGGTACACACAGGTAACCAGGTCTACAGACTTGGTCTTATGCAGTTTCCTTTATTCTTATGTTCTTATGATAAGGCTAAAATGTCAATATCTATGGGAGCAGCAGTATTAGTGGCAGCATGTTGGCAATAGTAATGGTTAACAGCAGTAGTAGTGGCAGCATGATAACAGAAGTAACAGACAGCAGCAGCAGTCATATAAAGATACGTATACATACACACCCATACAGCAGAAGACCGGCTTTATGAAAAACACTTGACTCCGTCTGGCTCATATGTAAAGATCAAAGGTTATAACTGGTTTTATGTATTTTGAAAAAAGACTATTTGTAAATAATACATGGATTATAGCGCTGTAATGCCTGGATAATCTTTCATTAATATTTCTGTAAGGAGGATTTCAGTGTATTGTTCTCAGGCAGTTTAGATTTTAGCTGATATGCAACACGAAATGCCGACTCCCAAAAATACCGTGACTTTCGATGCCATCGTGTTACATGGAAACATTGGTAACGGCCACGAAGTATTATGGTCACATATGGTAATAAAACAGATAATTGTAATGATGCTGTTTACTGAAATATATTCAGCCAAAGGCTGTAAATATAAATGAAATACGGAACATCCAGCAATGAATGCGGGAGGCTATATAAAATGTGGGTCTTAAAGAGTGTGTTGACAGAAGCACAATATGTACAGTTCTTACACATTTGGGCCCTAGCGTATATCCAGCGGTGGGTCTTGAGGTCATTAGATGGTCATATATGTTAGAGGAATGGTGACCTAGTTCAAGATTATCATCCTTATGCCACTCGTCAGTAAGATCCTTATAGCACGCAAGCTGATTTGATTTATGTCGGTGACCCCGACAAGTTGGGTTATCATTATCCTGTCCTCCAGCTGCACTTGTGTTGATTGTAAACTTGTGGGTGAAGGCCACTGGCCACAGACTATATACACAGGATATATACGCTTGCCACAGGCTATATACACTAACCATAGGCTATATACACTGGTCTAAGGCTATAATAACTGGCCACAGGCTATATACACTGGACGTAGGCTATAAACACTAGCAACATGATATATACACTAGCTCAGGCTATATACACTGGCCATAGGCTATATACACAGGCCACAAGCTATATACACTGGCCACAGGCTATATACACTGGCCACAGGCTATATACACTTGGCTGTTATCATCAGATCCTCACCTCTGAAATGAGTATTGTCACGACTTCCACTCAGGATAGTGTACAGCGAAGCACAGTCACCCGTCACACTGAGCTTTACCAAGACAATATTACATGGGACAGAGAGCCTACCTCACACAGAGAGCCACTTGTGTTCAGACTTGCTCAGTATCCCAGCCTCGGGATATTGACAGGCGCCTGATGCGGGACCCCTGCGTACATTTTTTTTTTTTTTTTTTTGTGTGTGTGTGTGTGATTTCTGTCATAGAACTTGGCTAAGTGGTTAGGCTTCCTCGTGTCTCACATATAGCCACCCATTGCTTCCTTAAGATGCTGTATGGACTGAAGTCCTTTGGTATTGCAAGGACTAAGGAACTTTCCGGTGACTTTAATAGATATATGAGAATCCTGATGTTATTTTGAGAATAGGTATGCATTATATAGTCTTAGTGAGGTTATTATACTGACTCCCTGACATATCAGAGGGGTCTAGGGGGATGGTATTTAGAAGAGTATTACATGATAATCGTACAGTCTCGTCAGTGCACCAGTAATGTTGACGTTACAGTTTAAGGCAGTGTGTTGTTATGAGGAGGAACTCTCCTTAGCCGACAGCTCAGGAACTCTACACCAGCGCCACCCAACACCTGTCCCAGTCCCTTCTCTTGCCTCACAATATTCCCGTCAATTACCGTCACAAAAGCTCGTGTAATCTGACCTTACGTCGGCAATGCAGCCTCTAATGGAATTGTGATGTTCCGGCGGTAAAACTCATTTTTTTCCAGTTATAATGCCATTCATTCCCTGTTATTACATGATCACACAACCTTTGCTCTGCATTTACTACCCGAAAAAATAATGATTTCTCGTTAAGTGCTTCACAGGTAAGTTGGTGTAAAATTCTCGGAGGGAAAGTTTTATGTACTGTAAGTGGCGCATATTCAGGGCAGGGAAGAGGCTTGATAATATTCAGTCTATCGAAGTTATAATGTTAATATAGGCAGAGAATTATTTGTGTAGTGTTCCTTCATGTAATGTACGGTTACACACACACACACACACACACACACACACACACACACACACACACACACACACACACACAGTTACATGCTCACTCCGGCTAACAAATATCAGCACTGACCCAGGATTACTATCACCTTCTGGTCGGCCCTAATACACACTTTCAGACACGATAGTAGAAACAAGCATGAAAATATATCTCCAAAGTAGTCCGTCTAAGCTCAGACTGGATGCCAGACGGCCTGACGCTGACCGTGACCCGCCACAGTAGGAAGGAAGATCAGTTTGTCATCAGTACAGACGACAGCACTGAAGAATAGTGTCTTGTGTTCCTCGGATACGAAAGAAAATTACAATAGGTATTGATCATTATAAAGTTACTTATGGTTAAAGTGCTGTATGTAGCAGCGACCACCAGGACACTAAGGAGAGGTGCATCCTCTCGTCTCAACAGGTGGAGATTCATATAACGGCAAGTGCAATCTTTCATAGCGACAGACGCAGCCGATTAAGATTATTATTTTGCTATAGGGATACAATCAGTATTGATGAATTGGTGATACCAGAAACTTCGTTATTTTCTTTCACTAGATAACTGAGTTTATATTGCATATTGTACAAATCTGGAGCAAATATTTGAAATATTACTAAGCTATGCTGTTATATTATAACTTTGGTGTCATAAGGAAGCAAATGTTCAGCACAGATAACAAAATATGGGAAGACTATCGAACTAAAAGGCCTATTGGTAAGTGCTGTAGCAATAACTTTTCTAGACGACTGCAAATTACGAAATAAATCTCCCATTCCTGACGGCTGCTGCTCTCGAGTGCGGTAAGCAAGACGTAGATGAAGAATAATAATTTTGTACCCGTAGGAGAAAAGGGAGGTAGAATGGGTACTGAAGGGGAGCGAGGTTAGTAAGGGGGATATATGAGGAGGATTTAGGAGTACCAGTAGGGAGAGCAAGAAGGGGCACAGCAGGAGTCTGTCGCAGCTGGGATGACGGCCCAAGTGTTCTTGACGTCCCTCTCTGTACATTCGCCACAGTGACGCCTGGCAGAGTCTTGCGGCGGAACCCGGAGGAGGTAAGAAAAATGGAAGGAAGTTGTGGGAACCGGAGGAGGAAACATGAGTAACAGATGAGGTTAATGGACCGGAGAATAGCGAATGAGGAGGAGAAGAATAGGTAGGAGGAGGTAGTGACGGAACAACAGAGGACCGGGGCGAGGTAATCAGACAGGCTGAGAGGCTGAATCTAAGGTCAGAGGACACTCCAGAATGTTTAAATGTGACAGCATAGTTGGTGACGGGGACTGGCTGTATGTTGCTGCATAAAAGGACCTGACTAAAGTAGGAAGAGAGAAAGGAATAACAGTGTCACTAGAACGTGTCTTCATTGTTAATCATTTACATTATTTGTATCTTTTGTGATGGTGAAGATTATCAGCAGAGCCCACGTCTTCGGTGACCTTATGGCAGGAGTAACTGCTTCATCTAAGATTCGTTTTCTCAGTTGATATTCATCACACACCTTCCCCTGTATTTGAGCCACTATTTGTAACGTAAGTTCCCACGGTGTGGCCCACTGTATTTATCGCCACCTTCCTCTGTATATAACCCACACTGTGTACCGTAACTTTCCACAGCTTATGACCCACCGTTTGTAACCCAACTTTTCAATGTTAAGTGATGTAACACAACAGCATGTGACCTGCTATACATAAACCAAACTTCCTGCGTCTATGATACAACCTTCCAGCTTGTGTGACCCGCTATATGGAACACTCAAGCGAGCGACTGGAAGGAGAAAGAGGTGATAACATGGAAAACTGTACAATGAGGCAAAACGTAGAGACAGTGAATAAAAAGCAAAAATTTGCTTGACTAAGGGATGAGGAGCAGTCGAGATGCTGATAGATTGGTTCATGACTCAGTCAAGGATTAGTTCATGATACAGTGAAGGATTGGCTGGGATCATGAGGATCTATTTGACTTAATCAATATAATGCATTTAGTGGATGGGAGTCAATGAACAGCTGAATGCCAGTGAAGTAAAGCAGTTAGTTGAGGGACCTGGTGGGTGAATTACAGGAAGTCTGAGAACTGACTGAGTATCAGGGAACTAGAGCAAGAAGGCTGAGAACTGATTAGATATCCAGGAACTGGAATAAGAAGGTTAAGAGCTGACTGAGTATCCAGGAACTGGAAGAAAAAGGTTGAGAACTGACTGGGTATCCAGGAACTAGTAAAAGAAGCTAAGAACTGACTTGGTATCCAGGAACTGGAAGAATAAGACTGAGAACTGACTTGCTTATCCAGGAACTGGAAGAAGAAGGCTGAGAACCGACTAGGTATCCATGAACTGGAAAAAGAAGGCTCAGAACTGACTGAGTATCCGGAAACTAGAAGAAGGCTGAGAACTGACTGGGTATCCAGAAACCGGAAGAAGAGGGCTGGGAACCGACTGGGCCACAGTCATCCCATCCCAGGTTCATCCCGATCCATCCACACACTAAACAACCACAGCAACAGTACACAACCCAGACGCCGTCTCCCTCATCCCACCCTCTGCTGTCTCACACCACTTCTTCCATCATGAAGATATTAACACCATTCATTTTTCTTCCCTGCATGCACACCAGGATGAATAAAGAGGTAATTGGTTTCTTGAAGACAAATAGGGTTGTTGACAAAGTCAAGAATTAGTTGGAGGAGAATGTCAGGAGAATGAAGCAAGGTCAACTCACCGCACTCTGCATCAGTACACCTTCCATATAAGAACATTTCTTTGGAGATTTTCAGGACAATTTTATTTTAGGAAATGGGAAGTTGATATATAAGATTTGTTTCAGAAAACGAGATGGAAGATATCTAGGAAAAAAATCTCATCTCAACCAAGTTGATGTATTTTTCTCTAGAATAGCTATGAGTTCTTGGTATAAAGTCAAATTGATATGTATAAATCTTTTCTTTCTTTTCTTTTTCCATATCTGACGATATTCCTTGGTAAAAAGTATTCATGAAGCAGAAAGTTTGTTGTTTCCCTCTGCCTCAGCCAACATGTCCACGACTGTGGCCCGAGTAATGGTGGCTGAGGCAGTATGGGGAGAGGAACATGGAGCCTGTCTATCTGTCTTCGTAGCTTATATATTGCGTCAGACTGAAGATGTGGTTGTTGAGGGAAGGCAGATCCGGGAAACTGGAACCAATATATAACCTCACATGTCAAGTATAACCATTTGGGAAATCTCGAGCACCATTTCCTTAACGGTGCGCTTACAGCACGGCGGCTGGTGCAACCGATTGAAGTGAAATGGTTAGAGAAGATATGCTATGAGCGGCCATCATTATCTGCCGCCCTGAGGACACGGTGGAGTACTCCAGCTCGGTTGTTACTTTCTGACCCATGGGGAGGAGGGAAGATCGGCCCCGGGCAGAGGAGTGCGGCACACGCCAAACATCCCTATTATATCTCGCCCGCAGACAGGGAGAGAAATATACATTTCTGACAGATCCTCGGTCCGTCTGTTTGTTGGTTTCCAGATCCAACATTTTGCACGTTTGCACGTGTCTTGATAATCCTATTTATCATTCTACCTTCCTAAATAATAGTTTTCTATCTACTTTCTTCGTGGCCATTTTTCGTGTTCCAAAATCCGTTTGTCAGACGGTCTACCCATCACAGTCCGTAAGTGTATGTGAAACAAGAGGTCAACTGGAGAGTGAGGGAGGTAAAAACTGATGTTCTAGTGCGGTAAATGTCATTGGTTTATGATTATTCTTGTGGTGTTGACTGAAGACTTTTATTGTTCCGACCTTCCCTCACAGTTGATGTTTGTGTAACATTGTGGAATAACCCGCCTCTTCCTGCATGTTGTGGCCTTGCTGGTCTTGCCTTTCTGTGGGTGTAGCAGTTTTTTCCTTCCTGCTGAACTCTGTTCTCCACCTGGGTTATCAGCAAGTTAACTATATATACAGAATATACTCCTTGGAGTAGATATATTATGAAGTTATAACTCGGGCCAGAAACAAATGGAGGACCTCGAATATTCCGCTGAGAGAACAAGTCTTCTAACAAGAGAACTTGACTGGCGACAAACTTCTAATCCAGTAATTAAGCTAAATGATCATAGACTTAGTAAGAGGAGGCTTATGGTAAGCTGGGTGTGTCAGGGGACACAACAGCCCCGCCTCTCCCACTGTGTTGTGGATTCTCCACACTTCCTCCACCTCTAGCCCCAGGCGGCAGCCGGGATGGGGAGGGAAGGCGTCATTTCCATATCAAAGTCCAGCCGTATTTTACCACAGTAGGATGGCAGTGTTGTGGGAGACCAACCGTACGGACCTGCCACGTCCTCACTCACAGTCATTAATGAATGAGTGTGAGGAGCCAGCGGAGGGGAAAACTTCACCATATGATATAATGAAAGACCAGTTATGGCCGCACTCCAGGTCATGGCTCATGATCCACAATATAGATCTGAGATAACGACTGTTTATCTTTAGTCACTGTCACGTCGCCTATGTTGAATATAAAATATCATTTTGGATCCCGACGGAATTCTCTCAGGAAACGCCATCTGACCTGAAATCTGTGAGACGCATATTCTTTCAAAGGTTTCTTGGTGGCCTTCGGAAACCGACTTTATATTCACGTGCCATAAAACAGATTTTTAACAATGACCGACCATCCTGGCTTTGTTGACGTACATATGTACACGTATAAGGCTGGCTTTCATGGTTTGTTTGTATACATATGTGCACGTATATGGCCGGCATGACTGTATTCTCGATGTACATATGTACACATACGCTCATATCTATCTGATACTTTCTGAGAATATAATTCTTTTTTTTCATTGTGTGAATGTTAAGACTTTTGCCAGTGGACATAGCCCAGGAATCTTTGAGTATCATCAAGTAATCCTAACCTCCTTAAAGATTTCAAGAATAACTATAAATAATGATGGTGAAATATGCAGCCGCTCTCCCTCCTAACGTAATGCTGTGGCCACCATCAGCACGTGTGTGTGTGTGTGTGTGTGTGTGTGTGTGTGTGTGTGTAAGGGAGAGGAACCCTTACTTAGCCAGTCCTATGCAATCCTGTAACATACAAAGAGATTCTGGGTCTCCAGTACATTAGCCTTCCAGTACCATTTCGCCTGGGGGCTGAGGGGAATGTCTGGTAGATCAGTGCATAA